>JAWLRI010000833.1:5938773-6007520 GCA_034781795.1 Crypturellus tataupa
TCCGGGGCCGCTCCGCTCCCCCTGCGCCACTTGCCCCCCAGCAAGGACGCGCGGCCCCGCGCGTGCCCGCCCCCCCCGTGGGACAGCACCGTCCGTCCCCTGGCCGCCCCGCTGCCGGCCTCGCCGAGGGGACGAGTGCAGTGCCCACCCGCGACTCTGCACCCCGCGGGGAGCCTCCCGCACCCTGTGCCACCCGCCCAGTTGCCACCCCGGCTTCTGCCCACCCTTCCCGTCCTTTCCCGCCTCCCTCTGCTCCTTCGTCCCCTCACTCTGCCCATCTCCCACACAGCCTCCGGGGGGGCTGCCCTGTCCATCTCTGCTCTCCTGGGGTCCCCTCGGAGGTGCGTGCGTGTGTCTCCTCCTGAGAAAGCCCCCTGCTGCCCGGGGCAAGGGGGACACGCTGGGCTTTGAAGCTCTCTGCTCCCGTGTGTGGTGTGGTGCTCGCCAGCGAGGCCCGGTGCCTCCCTTGCCTTCTCCTGGGGTTACTACGCATTTGCACTTCCAGCTCCCCCGGCACCAAGGGGAGCTGCTGCTCGTCCGCTCCCTGGGGCAGGGATCAGAGGATGAACTCTGAAGGCTGGAAGTCAAAACACGGTATTAACTGGTCCCCAAGGATGGGTTTGCTCCAGGAAAATGACCTGCAGCTGGAGTGGACATCAGGCTGTCGCCTCACAGCGGAGTTTAGACCCGCACCGCAAGGAGCCTTTCTGAGGGATCAGGGGGAAAATAGCTGGACTTTGCTACGGGGCAGGGTTGTGTTCCTGGAGCAGCAGGAGCAGTAAATCCCTGTCCGTTCCGAAGATGTAACTATGTTTGAAATAATTTTCAAGCATAGTTGTAAGTCTGCAGCCGCACAGATTAGCTACAAATGTGTTACATCTGTGTTCAGAAATCATAAACAGCTTGGGTCCCCCATGCCCCTCGTCTCCTGCCTGCGGTCTAAGCCTTCCACTCGCCCTCGCCCTCGCCGCCCTTTCGAAGCCCCGACTTTAATGTCAGCTGAAGTCTGGAGATTAGGAAATGTGTCTGCCGTTTTCACGCTGCACGCTCACTCATCCCCACTCCCGGAGTTTTTTTCCTTTTTGCCAGACCCTCCCGTTCTCTCCCATGATTGCAGGTCTGCAATATCATGCTCTGAAGCACAGCTTGATGCCCTTGTATTCTCTGCGGCCTCCTGCCTCGGTGTGTGCCCCTGCCCATGCCAGTGTGCGCGGGCGGGCCGCGATCCCCGGCTTGCAGGCGGGCAGGCTGCGACTAGCCCGGCTGAGTTATTGGGTTCACTCTCATTTCCCTTTCTTTAGGCAGTCTCTGGATCATCATATACAATACTGATGCATTTTCTTGATTGATTGGGATGTATATTTTATGGGTAGCACATTAAGCCCCCCCCCCTTTTTTTTCCTTTCAGTGAAATTCCCAGAACAAGGGGGAAGGGGAGAAGTAACAGGGCTCTCTGCTTATTAAAAGTGCTATGTGGCTGGACAGTCCTTTAGATAAATTGGTACTGTCCTGAAGCACAGGACCAACTGTGGGACAATACTGCTATTTAAATGAAATATATCTATTTTTGAATTCCGAAATTGCCTACCGATGGTGGCTTACTGGAGGGTTTGCCCAAGTGCATACATACATGTTTGTTTTTAAAAAAAAAGGGCTCAGAAGCAAAGTTTAATTTTGTAACTGAAAACTATTAAGCAAGTACTCAGAGGGTATGGATATTAAAACATTACACTATCAATCACATCAGCATGATGGCTGTCTCGTTTTGGGATTAATACTGTCCTATCAGATAGGCTCTATCAATCTGAAGAGAGAATATACCCATTCCCAGTTGTACGCTCCAAACATAAAAAGGGATTTTTTCACCCTCCATTTATTTTCCTATCAGATTAAGCAAGTTATTTTCTGTAGATCTAGGCACAATATATCGGACAGCGTATTTAAAAAAAATTGAGCTCTCTGAAAGAAAATCTAAGTACTTAAATCTAGAACATTTAAATTACACGAAGATGGTGTAACATCATAAATGGTCAAGTCTAATGACAAAGGTTGCTTTTACCACTTCAACCCACCTTATAACCACTAATCCATGTACCAAGGTTTATTTCAACATGCTCAGCTCTAAAAGCTCATTGCATCCTTCTCTTACACAGAGCGTGAGGCTACCAAGACAGTTCAGCAGGAGTAGCCTCTGTTGTGGCTGATGCAGCCCATGAAGCAGCATTTCTGCCTTTCCTCAGCATTGTGTGGACATTCTGGTTTGACACTGAGATTTTTTTTCTGTAGAGCATTTTTTTTCCCCTAAGGCCTACAAAATATAGCAGAGTTTGCTATATTAATGTCCTTTCCTATCGTAATGCAAACGCTATTAGTCTGCTTTTTCTACCCATCGTTTTCTCACTGGTTCACAGGTTTTTGTCCATGTATGAATTGCACTGAAATGATGAGTGAAGACGTTCTAGCCTTGGTTTACATATATTTATCTGAAAATGTTTAATCTTTAATCATCTTGAATATAAACTGACATCAAATGAAACATTCAGAAGTCTTTTTTTTTATAATCCACTTCTCACATTTTAGTCACGGTATTTGGGGTCCTGATCCTGCAACTGCTTACACATTTCCTCAGCTCTCCATTTTCACGTCAGTAATGTGATTTTATGGCAAGGATGAGTTAATGTTACAAAGACTGAGTCTGGATCCAGTGTATGTAAAAGTTAATGGAGTGGCTAGCTCTGGGGTTTGGGTTCAGGCCCATCTTTGCTTCATAATTTGACTTGGTGCTTATAAGGGTTTTTTGAAGACTGTCTGTACTTCTATTATAAACCTGTTTCTCAAGAAGTTTATAATTCAGCCATAAAAAATATTTGCCGTGGGCTAAGTCAGGTAATCTAAAACTTAAAATTCCAAAGGAAAAACAGTTTTCCCATTTTAACAATAGCTGAACAGAGCAACTTTGATGTTTATTCTTTTATGCTCTCACTTAGCACAGTAATATATTTAATTAAAAATTAAGTTTGGCAAATGATTAATCCATGGCTGGAGACACCTTTATTTGGCATTGTTTTAAAGAAGAAACACAACAAATTAAGCCCATCCCTAATATTAAAGTCCTGAAAATTGAGACTTCCTAATAGTATTTGCATTAGAAATGGAAAAACATTTGCTTGAAAATAGCAAATATTTTCACATATAGCCATATGTAGGTCATGTATAGGTCATATATAGGTCATATATAGGTGCCATTTATAACCTTTTCCTTAATGTATTACTTTGTTTATCTTTCCCAATAATCTCTCCAAAATTAGACTTCTTTGTCATCTCCTCTCCTGTTGCTTTGGCCATGTGAATCACTACGTGGCTTCCTGTTGCTTACTGTACTGAGCTGCAGCTATTTCCCCTTATCTCGAAGATCAGACATACATTTTCCCTTGTCTCTATCTGTCCTCTCTCAACCCTTTTATCTCCTCCATCTTTTATCCTCCTACTCAGGCTCTCACACCCAATGCCTCTTTACCCTGTCCTCTCATGTTACGCCTCTTTTCTACACACAGCCACATGCACCTAAAAGATCCTTCCTCTTGTCACTGTGCATCTTAGCCTTCTCCAAAGAATCATTGCAAATACGTGTGCTTTTTTTTTAAGCAAGCCAACTATTTTATACATTATTTAAATGTACATATGGCCATATATTGCAAAACACATTTAGATCCTATATTATATTGTTTAGAGATCAGATTCATTTGCATTTACATCATCTTCGCGTTAATTACATTGTTAGGGTTGTAGGGACTTTACACACATCTTACCAAAATCCTTGGAATCACAACTGTGCCGTCTTGCAAATGCCTTATCAAAACATGTTCATCATCCTGTCTAAACACATTCCTCTCCAAAAAATTAGCACAGCCCGAGGCTTTATTAGTTGATTATCTGGTTATCAAAAGTCAAATGTTTTCATCTGTGTCAAAGGCAAATCATACACATATCACTTTACTTCCATTCCCGTTCTGACAACAAGCTAGTCAGGTCTCTCGTAGGCCTAGTTCTTGTTTGCTGGCACTGCTGCAGCTGCCAAAATCTGAGCATGGTCAACATCACGTTCTTCCAAACCTTCCTCCTGTCTTTCTTTTCTGCAGTAGTGCTTTCATATTCTCAGTGTTACCTGCTCTGCTTTTTTGTTTGTTTGTTATTCTGAGATAGGATGTGGGGGACATATAGAGCATAAATGTGGATTTGTGGTAGTATACTTAATAATAAAACCCTATCAACACAAAAGGATCTGAAATAACTGTCATGAAACAAATAATATGTAGTAAATCCATCTATATGGACTAAATATTTCAACTGATGGCTACAACTATTGACTTCAAATTGAGAAAAACAGACTCAAAATGCTGATAATTGTCCTTTAGACTATGAACTTGTTTTATCAACTTCATTTTTTTACCCTGTGGTTGCACAATGGGTATATCAGTGCCTGCGTTTACACTGAGATAATGTAGCAAAAAGTCAAAATAACAGTTCCTTTCAAAGTAGGGCCTTGCTAGACTGAAGGTCTATAATCATTAAGAAATAGGTGAAAGTAGTGCTATATATACCCTTCTATTTCTTGCCCGGTCTGTTTTTGGTTGGAAAATTAGTGTCCTGCTCATCTAATCAATCCATCCATAGAGGCCCATATAATTTTATAATATTATTGAAAATTATATGCACCACTTCATACATGTTACATCTGACAGAATAATACTAAGAAGAGTGCAATGTCATTAGGGATACAGAAGCTGTCTTGACGACGCTGCGTGCTTGGCAGGCACCTCCAATAGCCCCAGTGCAGCAATCACCGTAAACAAGCAGTTGCACTGCTGATCCATCACAGAGCAGCTTCCCTTTCCCAGCCATCTCTCATCTTCTTCAACAGATATTCTTTATTGTAATTTTCTTTGTCACTTATTACAGCTGATGTTAAACGGCTTTTCAGCTAAATGCTTGTTTGGGTTATTTATTAACCAGAGAACATTTACATTGGCATACTTTGATGTTATAAACCGAATGGAGGACCCACTTGTAGACTATAGTGGATTAACTAGAAATTCAGGGAATAGTATTCAGAGGGATTAACTCTTAGGCTATGGATGGATTACCTCCAGCTGTTTGGTTCCACTGGAGAAGATGGAAACAATCCCTAACACACAGATCTTTATTCAGGAGATTACATATGTTGGCAGGAATATTATTCAAATTAATATAATATAATATAATATAATATAATATAATATAATATAATATAATAATGATTAATTGTAATAAATTTATATGCTTCTTGTTGTTGGTCTTGTACCTTAAAAATATGTATTTAGGTCTGGAAGGAGCACTCAGGCTTTACGTTGCTGAATTATGTTTCATGTTGGGTCTTGAACATGGACAACAAGATATATAACTGGTCTGATATAATGGATTCATTTTCAGAGTGGTGTGTTTTTGTCACTATTTTCCCTTTATTGCTATGCCTGTAGAAAAATTGCTCTGAAATGTTGTCTCTCATAAAACTCCTTTGAAAAAACAGAAACAGTCATATTTTGTTCTGCTATTCTATCAAGGAAATCCAGTTAAAACAGAAGGACATTTTAGCTATGGAATATGGGTAAGAATATTTTTTAAATTGAATTTATGGGGTGCAAAGGATGGAGGTCATAGAAACACAGTGGGAGTGACAGACAATTGGAGTGACAAACTTCCTGGTATATAATATGAAAGAGAGAAAGAAAGTAAAAATGAGCCTGAACAAGCATTGACTGAGTAGGAAATTATGGTTTAAAAGGTCTCACTTATCTTGGAAATTTGTTGTGTTTTTTTTTTTTTTTGTTGTTGTTGTTGTATTCTCTTTGCTGTCTTTTCTGCATCAGTTTAACTAATGTTGGGACCATCCAGTTGCTAATAAAATCAAGTGAAGAACTCTTGTTAAGGTTGGCTCCAATAAGCTTCCGATCAATATCCGAAGTAGTTTTAAATATTTCTTACAATCTTCTCAATCCTATTGCTTGAAAAGAATAACATAATCATGGTGTTATCTTTTTTTGTAATCTCCCAGGTATGTTCTTGGATTTCTTAGTCTTAGTTTTCACTGTGCTTTCATGTTTTTATGTATTTCAGAAAGGTTTTCATGGGAAGAATCACAGTTGCCCTGGTTGTCATAGCAGCTAAAACTTTCCTTTTCACGAAATTGTCACCAGCCCCTTGGCTTCTTGTAACCAAATAATCAGAAACATTATTAGTTTAATGAAAAAAACTCTCCAACAGGCTGTTTCCAAATCTGTAAGTTATCTGTCCAACAAGTATGTCACTGCTGTGTGCAGTATTTTATTCGCAAAGGCCATCTGGACAGCCTTGACAAAGGATTCGTATCATTTGCCAGAGAACATCTTGTTTGCTGTGAAAAAAAATTAAATTCAATGTTTTTCTAAATGTGCCCAGAGACATTGCTTTTTCCATCTCTACTGCTCCATTGGCTTTTCTATGTTGAAACTTCTTTGTCACCACTGCAGGATTCATAAACATGATAATGTCTCCTTTTTCATCCTTGTGTTACAGCCTTATGTATATCATTGCTCTTTAAGGTTATTTGAGGTTCTTATTAGAAACAGTTACTGATTTATTCCAGTGAGATTTTTGTTTGTATGGAATCTCCCTGACATTTATATGTTATGTTGTTTTTGAGATTTCCTTCATGGCTTGTTCATCATGCCATATCAGAACATAAACATTTAAATTATTTTCTCCTCCTTTGGGGCAAATTCTTCCATCACAAAGAACTTAATGAGTAATAAACAGACCAAAAAAAAAGCACCACATATAGACTTGAAAAAGGTCAAAGACCACTTTAATGGCTTGGTAACTGCATGTAGTGAATCTAAAAGGTGCTTGTTTTTTATTGACTAGAATGAAGTTGATTTCAGCTAGGCGGAAAATACCATGCTGTGACCAATGGCCAAGAACCTCACTTCAAATTAATCCTGCAAGATCCTGAGCAATGTTATAAAACACTGAATAACTTCAGCTGCCCTAAAACCCTGATTTTTTTTTCAGATCCTTGGTAAAGCACTGAGCATCTTGCTGGAAAGCTCTGTATCCTTCACAAACCAATACAAATTCAAATGTTCTTTCACCCAATTACTCATAATTAGAAAACGGCTGCTTTGTGATACAGTATCTGGATGGAATGTTAGAAAATTAATGAAATTGATTTTTTGACATGCACAATATCATCCGTTGAATGTTATTAAAATAGCATTTTTGAAAATGATGGAAGTTGCTGGAGTTATTGAAAATGCTTGCTTTCATATTTACTGTCTTGGATCTTGTCTCACAAGATAACTTCATGGCATACATACATGATGCAATCAATATGAATAGTACAATTTGCATTCATTAATACATTGAACATCTTTCCAAGTCTCTATTCAAGTAAAACATAGATACATAGGCACTTTGCTTTTAGGAAGTTTAAGGTGAAGAGAAATTAAAAAAAATGCATGACTGATTCTTAATTATGTAAACATGGTACTTGGAGAAAAAGAATATAAAGTTCGTGATGAGACAGTGCTGACAAACTGCTTTTGCTTCCTTTTTTTATGGCTAAAGAAGACCAGAGAGTTCTAATGCTTGTCTTTCCAAGGCTGACACCTTTGCATGTGAAATGTGAACATTTTATACACTTACTGCTTCCAAAGATAAACATTTAGCTTAGAATTTTAACATCTCCAGTCACGATGACAAGATTGCACGTATATGCTGAACACCCAGCCCGGGCGCCCTGGCTGGTATTTAGAGGAGGCTGGGGATATTCAGGGATGATTCCTCCCTCGGCTACTGGGGAGGCTAAGCTCGCTATTATGGGCTGCTGCTGCGTGCTGGCCGCACGCCGCTTCGTTGCCAAGTGAAGCACGCTCAGGTCCCTTAGCCAAGGTATTAACCCAGTGACCTACTGCCCCAGAGCGAGCGCTGCCAGCCGTCAGCAGCTCCCGGTGAATGCGGTGTTCTTAGCGCTGGGAAGAAACAATTCCTTAGCAATTAATCACAGGATTT
This sequence comes from Crypturellus tataupa, assembly GCA_034781795.1. Lineage (NCBI taxonomy): Eukaryota > Metazoa > Chordata > Aves > Tinamiformes > Tinamidae > Crypturellus > Crypturellus tataupa. The sequence continues at coordinate 5,946,859 of JAWLRI010000833.1, forward strand.
ACCTGAGAAATGCTCATTAAAATAAGCCTGTTTTCTTGAGGCACTCTGCTCCTTGCCTGTGCCCTATAGAAAATTCAGTATTCATAAAAAAGCAGCTGAATGTATATTAAAACAGATTAGGATAATTTCATTCAGCTGTCAACTTATTTTAAGTCCAATGAAAAGTTTTTTACTTCCTGAAGGATGAAGCAAGCAAAGGCTGCTGCTCTGCAGCTTACAATCATTTCAATGCCTACTTGAAGCAGTTTAAAACCATTTCATATTTCAGTGTACTAAGCAGGCCATGTTTATGCTGTTAAGTTAATCAGGGTGTGGCATGGGTCTGAGCACAGCTCCAGATAATTTTCAGCATGATTTCTGCATGGTTTTGGCCAGTACTAGCCAGTGCTTCTGCAGGCAATGCCTGAGTAAGGCTCAGCATGGGCCAAGGACGATTGCCGGGCTAAGTGGGGATAGAGTTGTCCTGTTCAGCGCTCATGAATGAGAGAACAGAGCTATATGGATGCAAATGATACTGTGTTAGCTGGCACCAGGCCAGAGACGCTGGCCTATTTCATAGTCCTGCATCTGTGACTATAGTCAGGCCTAGTTTTGATAGATGCATGGTCAGTTAGAGCAGCTTCGCAAAACCTGCTGTATGGTCTCAAAGTCGAAGTTTTCAGCAGAGTTGGGTGGTCGTCTTGAGTTTTTGCTCCTTCTTTTGCTGATAATGTGTGACCTGGGAGGTCTGCCTGGAGAAAAGGCCTGCAGTGCCCTTAGTATCATGCCTACTTGGGCAGCATATCTGACAGGGCCACAGCAAGGAGGGGTGAGGCAGAAGCACAACAGGGCAGGACAGTGGACAGCAGGAAGGTTGTCTGCACTAGGAGGGCATCACAGTGTAATGACAACACCCTGATGGGCACTGGGTCAAATATCTGTTATGGTTTCAAATGCCTTAGTGGAGGCAGGAAGATACCTTAGAAAGAGACAGAGCAGCAATATCCCATATTGCTGTGCTGTTCTGCTGCCCCTCCACCTCAAGCAGTAGTCCAGCATCTGCTGTAAGAGGGACACACATGCATTTCTGCTGCATTGTTGATGACCATCTGGATGAGAGTGCTGTGATCCATCAGTGAAATCCTGGGGAAATCCTGAAGGGAGAGAGAGCAGCTACTTCTCCTGTCATAGCTCCCATCTTCCTATTCTTGGTCCTGAGCTCGTCTGGCCCATCTTTCCCCCCTATGCTGGATCACTCAGAGATCTTTGCAACCTCTTGTGTGACAGAAACCCAAGTGCTTCCAAACCAGCCTAAGCCAACTGTGAATGGGGCAAACACCAGAGAGTGGATAAACATTTAGAAAAGTGGGAAAGGTGAAGATGGAAAGTGGATAAACATTTAGAAAACTGGGAAGGTGAAGACAGGAGTTGCCTTTAGATATAGCTTTTGGGATACTGTTGGGATATTTTGGACTACTTTCAAGGCTGTGGATTTGGCCTGTGCCCAGTGCAAGAGTGTGTGTGGGAGGCTTACTGCTGCTATTTCGTCTTGATGGAAAAATTTAACTCAACCTCCATCTCTGCTAGCTGAGCTTACTGCATTCAGGTGGTGGGAACAGGGCATTCATGTGGCTGAAATGTGGGTCCATTTTTGGAGTAGCACCATGTCCTCTGACTTGCAAGGGAGGAAAATGTCAGGAGGGCGATGCACGTGGGTGTAGCTGTTGGCTGGGGCAGGTGCACACCATGCTGTATTTGCTGCGGTTTGTGCCTTAGGTCTCTGGGGCAGTGATCTGCTCTGCAACACAGCTGGCTGCCATAAGGATGCTCTCCCTGGCTGCTGCTCTGCTCCCTGAAGTTGCCGTGGGAAACTGTCCCTCGGATAGGGAACCAGTGCTCCTTCTCCTGCTATTTTCCCTTTTCCGTGTGGCCTGTCTATTGTCACAAAGTATGTGATACTTTGTCTGTGTCGCCCACTTTCCTACGAGTGGTACCAAGGGACAGGTCACCAGTTGTGATCAAGCTCTGAGAGAACAGGGGATGCACCTCTAAATCATGCAATGAAGCCAGAGCATGCTAGAAGATAATCTTTCCTCTAGGCCCTCTCCTGGACTCTACCCCAGGAGATGGACATGAGTCATCACATTTTTAACATGTTGTTTGTTTTTTTTTTTTGTGTATTTATGTGCCCAATATAGCCTCTAGATGAAGCAATACCTTGACTCGTCTTTGGGGATATCAGGTCGGTCCATGTACTGTGGGCTTATTTTTTCTGCACATTGAAAAGGCTGGTGTCTTTGAGAAAGCTGGGCCAAGTCCACAGTGCTCCTCAGGTGCTTGCTAAGGTGGCATTAGCAACACTTGTCATCAGGGTTGGATCCATCAGGGCTGGACCACTTAGGCCAGACTGCTAGTAAGCAGGAGTGGGAGTTTAGTAAGTGTGATATGGAAGGTGTACACAGGCCCTGAAATATACAGTGAATAATTGGGAGTGCATGTTAGGGTATACAGTCTTTGAGGGCTAATGATGCAGGATGGTGATGGGTGGAGAAAGCTAAACATGGTATGGCCTCATCCACATGACCTCTTGGGAGCAGCCCTTGGTGGGAGCTAACCCCAGGATGAATCCACATTTTGTCTTGAAGAGATGTAATGGGAAGTGTCCAAAGCACTGCAAAGGAGAATGTGGTGCAAACTACAAGAGCCAAATGCTCGTGCCTGCTCTTTAATTTAACAGAGTGTATATATATATGCATGTATATATTCAGTCAGTCTTCACAGCAATTTCTGGCTTTCCTTGTTAAGAACCATTGTTCTGTTGCTTTAGTAATTTACAATGTTAATAGAAACACACCTTTAAAAACATTTTTGTTTAAAATGTCTTAATAGCTTTCCTATGATCTGCCTCTTTGTGCTGATGCAAGAAGGTGTCTCAGTTTCAAAGGTGGCGTGGTTTGAGTCACATCCTGCTCAACCATGGTCACTATCACCACTACAGACCGTGTTCTGACTGCTATTTTGCAAAGACATTAATGAGTTTCCCAGATCAAAACCGGTTCTTTCTCAGCATAGTTTAACATATATAAACAAAATCTGTTGCAGTAACTGTGAAATCATTTGCATTCATAATTATAGTGTTTTTTTCTCATAAATTGCAATCATATCCAAGAAAACATATAAAAATAGAAATACATTACTTATGCTTTATTGTTCAAAATGGGTTTCTGTTTTATCAAGCTGCAATGATAAAAAAAATTACATTTACTCCAAACAAGAAACCTGGAATATCATAATGTGTCAAGGTGGTGACAGATCAAAATCAAGAATAGTGTAGTTATCTACAAAAAAAAGGAACTAGAACCTTTGAAATCACTATCACTCTAGCATTAAAAGCCCCCAACTGAAAACAACACTGCACAATAAAGACATGAGATGACATTATTCTAGCTGAGGGCCTCAACTGAACCAAAACATTTGAATTTTTTATAAGGTTTTACATTTTTGATGAAAATATCTTAGTAAGGAACTGTTACTAGATTCAAAATATGTCTGTCAGAGAAATATTCAGGTCTGTAGTGTTGTGAAAGCTCTTGGAAGTGAAGACGGATGTTCAGTAGATCAAAAGTCTCAGTCGATTTAAAATGCTCAGGAAAATCCAATTAAGCAAAGTAGAGACCAAGGAATCAAAATGTCTCCTTTTTCATACAAGCACCTGCATATTTTTATGAATTTAAATTAGTCTCTGGAGTCTATGCAGGAGATAACAAAATATTTTCACTTCCAATAATTTTAAGTTGTGTTTAAAACCCATTTACTCAGAATATTGGAAATGGAAATATCATATTCAGATAACAAGGTCTGAATTGGTCAGATGGAGCAATCAAGGAAGGAATGCGATTCTTGGGCTACTAACATAAAAACAAATTATGCCACTGTTGCTCCCATGAAGATGTAGCTTAGTTCTCCATTTTGGCAGTTTCACTATTAACAGAGAATATCTGATGTGGATACAGATAAAAATTTGGATACAGAGACAAAATTTGTCTCAGAAAAGACATCTCAGTATGCAGTATTAAATATGTAGTACAGTTTCTGACTGTGGTATTGTACTTACATTTTCTCCTGTAACGGATGATTCGGCTGTAATAAGAAGTGGCAGGCTTTTCCCATCTTAGAACCAAACAAAAAGTCTTTTGGATTTTGAAGAGAGTTTTGTTAATGCCTGAGAAATTCTTCTTGCATTTCCTGGTTTTAGTCAGAACTAGAAAAGGAAGTGCTGAAATGTCATAAATAAGGCTACTCTCTTGAGTTTTCCAAACCAGTTTTTGCTGAGCCAAGAGACAGGTCAGAAAGCTATTGAATCCTGTGAGTGCTTATTTGAGCCACACATTCTGAGGAGCAATGGGTCACAGATGGAATCTGTAAAATAAGAATCCAAAGTTCAAGGTTGTTCAGATCTGGTTTTAGTGTCAGCTCAGCCAAATTTCATGGAAAGCCCATAACTCTAGTGCAATATTAATGATGATGTTAAAAAGCTCATGAATGCAGAGGCAATTACTGTGAGATTCCCAAACCAGTCCTTTGTGATAAGTGTGGTGATAATCCAAGGCTAGGGAAAAGTGAAGGGTCATTTACTGTGCCAAGCTTAGCACATTTGGGCTCTGTTGGAGTAGTTGGGGACGCCAATTTTGAAGCTGAGAGCTGTTTGTTTTAAAAGCATTGCTACTGCCTTCTATTTGTTTAATTCTAGAGCTCTAACATTATATTGTCAGAAATTGCTTTGAGAGTTCATTTGGCAGGAAATGCTTTCTCAAGAAGATAGGACCCAGGTCATTTAACGCTTTTAATTCACCATAGAAGCCAAATTCAATAGAGAGGGAACCATCCCTTCAATGGGGAGGGAGGCAGAATTTTTGCCAGAGAAGCTATCTAATACGTGTTCAGTGGTTCACGTTGCCAAGCAAGCAAGCATCTGGTTTCAACATGCACTATTGTTTCCAGTTGGTCCTCATCTGTAGCCCCATATACAGCACATCACAATAATTAAGTCTAGAATTTACAAAGGCACGGACTGGAGGTGGCACTGTCCGAAGCCAAGAAGAAGCATGATAAATGTCCAACCAAAGCTGATACGAAATGGTGTCTTGGACCCTCTAAGCCACCTGCAGTTTTAAATAGCGATATGAATCCAAACTAACTCCAGGTCAGCCACTTTCCTCAAGTGCCCCTCCATCCACCCCCAAAAAAGGGAAAATGGAAAAGAATTAAGATCGACCCTATTTTCCCTTACCACAATAACACCTCCTCTATCTTGTCCAAATTTAGCTTCTGTCGGCTTGCCCTTATCTAAGTATTAATCTCTGCCAGGCACAGGCAAAGCAAAGATGCTGCACCATCTGGGTTTGATGAAAATGAGGCATAGAGCTGTGTGTCATCTGCATCTTGATAGCACAACAGCCCAAATTGTGTTATTATCTCTCTCAGCATCACATAGAGGAGGGGTGCTAAAACAGAGCCTGGCAGAACCTGTGTGAAAGTGTTCTTTGGGCACATGAGCAATTGATCAAAATCACTTTCTTTGATCCCCTGGGGCTCAAACCTGTTCCAGCTGAAGCCTAAAGGAGTTTTGCAGTTGAGTTCAGTGGGAACCAGAGTTGACATTTGGAAAGGAAAGAACAAAATCACTCAAGTGAGTGATAGCATAAAAGCTATGCTGTTTATCACAACTCTGGACCATGGCTGTTGGCTAATCTGAGAAATTAAAACAAACATCCCATCATTTGACCATTTCTAAGGAGAAATCAACAATACTCTTTGTGCTATTCTCATTACTGTTGTGCTATTATCAAATTAAGCTGTAAAGGGATGAAGGGCAGAAGTTTCCAGAGTGATTCACCTAGCCTTGTCTTCCTTGCTGAAGATTCTTAGAAAGGTGATTTTGGAACAAAATGATATGAGCAAAATTCCCTACTGAAACACGCTTTTTTAAGGAGACCAAATGTTATATAGTTTTGGGAAAATACTATCTTTAATTCTTACGAGGCATCAGAAATATTTCCTATAATGCATTTGAACCTGGTCCCAAAATCCAGGTGTCAAATTGAAGCCTTTCCTCAAAATTGGTGCTATCTAAACTGGCTGACATGTTACCAGAGAAGAGGTCATATTTATCTCTTCCAGACACAGTTGTGTGGCTGCAGGTGGGAACATGGAGAACATTGCGGGTGGAGAGTTCATTTGTCCCATACGCTTCCCCAGGTAGTTCACTGCAATCCCACTGCAGGGTGTCTTCTCTAATTCCAACTGAGGATCCAGTTTTCACTAACTTTTGAGGTCAGTCCAGGGAGTGGAGACATAGATCTAGGGTGAAGAAGAATGGAAGAACTAGTTGCTTATATCCTTATTCTTCCATTTATTTATTTAGTTATTGAGCACAGCATGCAAATGTGCAAATGTCCTGACGGAGTGGTCACACATGTATTACAGATCACGCTTTATGTCAGTCTGCACATTTATCCTTCAAATGGGATAAAAGATGCTCATCTAAGCTATCCAGGCTACAGGCTTGCATGAGTCGAGACGAAATCTTTATGATATTTTAATCTTAGCAATTTTCTGGAAATTTGTGAGAGGAAAAGAAGACTCAGATTAAAAACTTAAGCTCTTATACTAGTTAAGAAGACCTAGCAGTCTAGCATGATTAACATTAATAAGTAGCGCTTTTAAGAGTGGCAAAATTGTCTAATCCATGGTGAAGCTGCATTTTAGGAATTTTAAGGAAGTAATTCGAGAATTAAGCTGTAAGAAATTGGTCTGTACCAGAAGGGAACAGCTGCTTTGATAGCTAATGCAGAAGGTGAAGCAGAAAAGACAAAATCCCCTATACAGAAAAGGTGATTTAATATAATAACGACATGGGGATATGTGTGAAAGGTACGAGCAAAAATACCTATGTCAGAAGTGGTTATTTTTTTAAAAAAAAGTAGTTTTCTGATGATCCCTATGGGATGAAGTATTAAAAGAAAGAAAGAGAAAAGGACACTTTAACTCATGTTAATATATCTTTTTAATTTAAACACAATTTTATGATAGGCACTACTTCCTTGGAGTGGTAATGGTATTTAAAAAAAAGTATGCACATTAACTTTTATAGTGTCATAATGACCTGTAAGTATTCAAATGTGACACATGAAGACAATATCACAGCTTTCTAATTGTAGAAAGCCAAATCATTTAATAGTTTATGGATAATATTAAGCAGAATAGTTTGTATAGGAGGGAATGGGAAGTTTTTATCATTATCTCCACAACATTGCCTTTCTTGGATATGACATGAGGATATCCAAATGTATGTTTTATATATGTGTGCATATATATATATATACACACACATATGTATGTATAATTAGATTTGGTAAATATCTAGGGTTGTAAGAAATAACATTGAAAAATGCTTTTTTCCTTTTTTTTACAAAAGAAAAAATCATTTTAAACTTGTGCAATGTTTTAAATATGAATGTGTTTCTTATAATTTTAGGTTAAGCTGCGCAGGCTGTTTTCAATATCCTCACTTTAGGATTTTGATGACACAAAAGTTCAGAGTTCATTTTGCCTAAAGCATTCTTTCTCTATTGAGATTTCCATGAAGAATAGTGAAATGTGACCAGAATAAGCAAGGAATGACCAATTTTCTAAGTTATCAGAAAGATAAAAAGGATTAAAGTGGCACATTGAAATACAGCTTGAATTTGAAACATACTGGAGAAAACATTTTCAAAGAGAGAAAAGTGTTTATATACTACCTATAGATCAGCAAAATGCTGTTAAAAGAGCTATCTGAAAGTTAGTTCCTGCCAGTAAAGGAAATCAACAGAGAAAAACAAGAAGTCAAGAAGTCTTTCATACTTTGGAAAACTGTGTATGATCCATGCATACTTGCAATTTGTATAATTAAGTATATAGTTTTATAACGTCAATGGAATAATGCATCATTTAAATTAGAAGCATTTTCTGGCCAAAAAACATTTTAAGGAAGATAACAGATTTCCTATCCTTTTCCTCTCACTGGAATAAAATGAATTCTGTCTGACCAGAATCTACAAAGAGAGAACAAAAGGCATTTAATCCAGGGATAAAATCTATTCCTTCCCACCCGCCAAATTACCTTGCTTATTAGATTTTTTTGTGTTTCTTTTCGGCATACAAAACATTTTGTTTGGGAGCATCGGTAGTGTGAAGGGCACATGGCTATTTGTAAAGTAGTTTAGACATCTCACTAATGCTGCATATGCAGGGGTCTGTATTTTCAGAACCAAGTTCTGAGGTAGCCAGGTGTAGATGCTATGAAAGGAATAGCTGGAATCAATTGTTCATCCAGTTGCACAGTCAGCAGGCATGTATACGTAATTGATCCTATTCTCCACTTCTCTGTACATAATTTTCACAGTTTTAAATTGTGCAGTGCAGAGCAAAGGGAGAAGTTATTTGGGATGAACAAATCCAGGATTTCTGCCCTTGGCTCCCCAGGGTACCTAGTTTTGTAGACGCACTGAAAGCACACACAGCACATGGGCAGTATTGACTTCCACACAACAGGTCTTTCACTGTAAGGGTGGTTGGGAAGATATAGAAATCACAGAATCGCAGAATACTTAAGATTGGAAGGGACCTCTAGAGATCATCTAGTCCAACCTCCCTGTTCCAGCAAATGGTAAAGTTTTGTATGTTCAAAGAACTACTCTTTGAATAATGCCCTATTTAGGAAAAAAAAAAATCTGGACTTTGGCCCAGTGGAAAAGAATATCCTCTGCCTTTACCAGTCCCATGTTAGAGGGCAAGATGTGGGTTGAGAAGCAGAGTTTAACTTGGTGGCCACCATGCCCTACTGGGGAAAGGCAAAGCTTTTGAGAGTCTCTGGCCTGAGAAGGAGAGGGGATCGCACAACCATGACCTAACTGAGCTAGAGACTCATAGAAGTGTAGCCGCATGCACTGGTTCTGCAGGTGCTTGTGCTGGAGCAACCTTGGTGCTAGGCAGAATCAGAGGGATCTCAATAGCAGTGATCAGTTTTCCTGTTTCTAATGTACTTGGGGTGTAACGAATAGAGCGTTAAATCTACTCTTTTTACAAACACAGATAGAACATATCGGTTATGACAGAATTGCCATAAGGTGTCTTTGACTGTGGCTACCAGGATCACTTCCTTTTTTGTATTGTAAAACAATTTAACAATAACCAGGGGGAAAAAAAGTATTTCTGAGGGTATTCATTAACTTGTTAAAAATTAATTGGCTTTAACTGTATTTGCTTACCTGCTTGGGTTGCCCTCAACATAAGCAAGGTGCACGATGACCAAAATGTTCATAATATGGTCAGGATAAAGTCTAAGCCTCTATGAATGCTGCTTAATTGTGATAATGCCTATTTTTTCTTCAACTGCAAATTTGCTGAAAATCAACAAGTTTTAAGTTAATTTTTGGAGAATTTATGCTGGTATTTTTTTTTTTAAATCAAATGAAACATACTCACATAAAGAAGATCAGAGAGGTATCTATCTTGACAAAAAAAATATATGTATTGGATGATCTGCATATCTATTTTATGGTGCTGCAATTTTGAATTTCAGTGATCATATAGATGCAATGAACTGGTCACAGATAAGCTACAAGGCAAAAATTATTCTACAAGTTGAAAAATTGATATACTTCAAGGAAGTTATTACCTGTACATAGACATTGCATAAGCCTAAAAAAAAGTGCAAAATTAGTCAAATAAATGATGCACTGTAAATCACTAGGCCAATTCTTCCAATATCCTATCCTATCTCTTTACTGTAGCTCCTGCTTTCACCATATGGAGAAATAAAATGCATTTCTAATTTGTTTTCTAATAAGTACTAATTAGTCCAGGCCTTTGAGATCCATAAGGAAATAAAGTGTGTCCTTGTAGCCTTCCAAATAAAGCTCTAAAGCTGCAGCTGGTACAGTCCCACATTGCTGTTCTTTCCAGCCTCCAAGAAGAAATTGAAATCATCCTTCATTTAGATTTTAATATCCGATTAAGTTAAAATCAAAATGACTGAAAGAAGCAGCAATCATTTAGTCAGTGGGCAATATATTAGAGCAGTGCCTTTGTGGTGACTTAGGGCATGATCTGAAAGAGAACACAAAAAATGTTAAAATAGAAAGAAGCAAATGGTTTTAAACTTTTTTTTTTTTTTTTTTCTCCTCCCTCTCAGAAGATATGAAGAAATGGTTTCCAAGGAAAACCTACTTTTCTGTGGAAGAGCCTATTCTCAAAGCAGAATCCCTCTGTAGTAGTCAGGGTCATGGCAGCATCTTCAGGGAGTCATTGCTGGGATGATCCACGAACTCCTGTAGCCTCTCCCCCTCTATCCACTAAAGAATTTCATAATGTATTTCTCAGCATTGTCCACACATACTTTACTATAAAAGTGGACTTTGTCCTTAAACTCTGCATCTCCTTTTAGGGAATAATTAGTTATTTGGATACTTTGACTGCTCTTCTTTCAGTGCAGAGATGCTCTCTGAGCATTTCCTGCGGCATTTTTTAGGGGTGATCATGCCCAGGTGCTTTCCCACACCACTGATCATAGAATCATAGAATTATTATGGTTGGAAAAGACCTTCAAGATCATCAAGTTGAACCATAAACCATGCCTGCTAAATCATGTCCCTAAGTGCCTCATCTACATGTTTCTCGAACACTGTCAGGGATGGTGACTCCACAACTTCCCTGGGTAACCTGTTCCAATGGTTGGCTACTCTTTCTGTGTAGAATTTTTTCCTAATATCTAACATGAACCCTGCTGTGCAACTACATAACTCTAGTTATTTTGGCGAAGAGATCAATCCCTGTCTCACTACAACCTCCCTTCAGGTAGTTATAGAGAGTGATAAGGTCTCTTCTGAGCCCCTTCTTCTCCAGACTAAATAACCCTCAGATGCTCCTCCTAAGGTCTGTGCTCCAGCCCCTTTACCAGCTTCGTTGCTCTTCTTTGGACATGCTCCAGTGCCTCCGTGTCTTTCTTGTAGTGAGGGACCCACAGATCTCTGCAGTTTCTCTCATGATATAAATAGAATATTCTATCATATGTATTGTTTTCTCTGACCCATTCACTCTGGTTTTAGGGGTTGTCACTTCTAGTTTTCACCTGACCTTGATTCTGATTAATCTTCCCAGACAGTATCTGGGGAGATTCTAATTTGGGAAAAAAAAAGCAATAAAGAACTCCCAAACTCATATCCTTTTCTACTGGTGGAAGGAAAGGATGCTTGGTCCTCAGCCCTGCTCCTCTAGGCCCTGCATATACTCCCTGACAGGAGAGTGGGAAACCAGCTAAGTGCAGTAGCAGGAAACCAAGCAGGTCCAACGCAAGCTTGGCGGGTAGTTAGGCCTATGAGACATGATCAGGGCTCTGTCCCTACTTTGTCAAAGTAAAACCACTTCTGCCAACCTTCTCAGTGTCTGTAAGGCTGCAAATTCTTAGGCAAAAATATTTCCCTGGCCCTTCTGTTACCCGTGCCAAGGTTGCTGTATCTGCTTGGATTAGGTGATGAATAGCATGAAATCTGGGGAGAGGTGTCCTTGTGCTAGCTGGGGACGTAGGCCTATCCTATACCTTGAGGATCTATAGAAGATAGGTCCATCTCTGGAGTACATACATTGTGAAGCAATGTATGACTTCCTCTGTGGCAGCTTAACTAGTCGCTAGCACGGAAGCTGGCCTGGGAGAACAAGCCACTCTCCTCCCCCTTTTCTTCAGCGTGCATCATTCTGCAGGCTACAGCACCACAGCAGACTCCGTTTCACTCAGCTGAGCATCAGGCACGTGCTGAATAGATGCATGAGTCACCCGCCTGACATGAACTTGAGCTGATGAACAGGGGACAGTGAAGAAGAAACAACAAGTACTTCTGTTCATGCATGAAGACCCTTGGTTGTGCAGGGACACTGTAATCTGTATGAATAATACCATACTCTCCAAAACTTATCTGAATGCCTGAGGAAAAATGGGAAAAGGGCAGAGCACTGATACTGCAGAATCACAGTCCTTGGAAAATTACAAATATGGTCACTGATGGATTTTCGTGTCACTTAATCATCTCTTGTGAGGATCACTGGCAACATTTTCTAATGTACCCAAGGAGCTAACATTTATTTTATTTTGCTGGCCAAAGTGATTTAAAACAAATTGTTATGTTAACTTGCATAACAAAAATGTACCCCTACTTTGTATGATATTTCCTAGGCATAGTCACAAAGTGCTGGGGGAGACCATACCACCCAAACAGTCAGTGTTTGTGAGTTTGAATCAGGCAGAAATCAAATCTAAGCCTTCTAATTCATGATACTGATTTTATCACCTTTCTGTTTGATAGGAAAGTAATTGCCATCACGTTAGAAAAGAGTGTCATTACTGTATCCATTGAATGCCTGATTCTGCTGGTTGTACTCCTAAGGAAGCTTTGGTGGAGGATATCTATTTCCAGAGTGCCTGCTGGCATTACTTATGGAGTTTTACAGGACGTGAAAAGTGGATATGTACAAAGAAATATTTGTAGGAACAGAGGGAACCTTATAAAAGAATAAAGTCCTTCAGGAATTCAGGCTGTTCTTGAGTTGGATGGCAGTGGAGGAGAGAAAAATCAGAAGACCAATTAGAGGAAAGACTATCCTAGCCCCATTACATGTGCCAACATCATTCAATGTATCTAACCTGTGGAGACATGCTAAATTTCATTTTGTCGTTATCCTTGTTTTCCTCTTCTCTTTCTGGGAACGATAATTAAAAAAAAAAAAAAAAACATTGGATGTCATATCCATTTTTGGTACATGAAATCTTAAAGGAAATAGACTCTGATGTGAATTCCTAAGAACTGGTTGTGATCCAACCTCATGTTCTCTGCTTGTTTGTTATTTTTGCTGGTACCTATTTGGCTGTGTCTAGCTTGTGCATTACTTTTTCTGCTCATTTCCATAAATAAAATGTTCTTTCTCTGCCATGTTGCCGTTCCCCCTGATTATTTCCCGCTGTGCCCTTGGTGTAATAGTGTTTCTTCTTTTACTTAAAACAGCATGCAATTGCATTTTGAGTTAAGTTAATGGGGGATGGAAAGGATGTAGCCAAATCTCTGCCGGACTCCCTGAGTCTCACCGCAGAATCTCCACAAAACCTTCTGACGGGTTTGGCTTGTTTTTTTTTTTTTTTTTTTTCCTGCTGATTTCTGTTGGCTTTGTTTATTACCTACCAAAGTAGAATATTTTGTATGTCTCTTGCTATTCAGTGAAATAGCCTACAGTAAGTTGGATTTCTAGTGTTAGTTTCCAGGGAACCAGTAAGAGTCCACTTATTGTTACTGCTATTGGAGCTGTATTGGTTCTTTGCCATCATTAAAAGAATAAAGTATTACATCTGCTACCCTTGCATTACAAAGCAGCTACATAAAGCTCAATGTGAGCTTTATTATCTGTTAGACTTCCCATAATGTCTAGCATACAATGCAGTGCACCTATTTAGCAAAAAGGTTCCTTCTGCGATTGAACCTTCTCTTAGAAATAGAAAAGGATTTTCAGGCTGTGAATCTGCAGGTAGTAATTTTAATAGCCACTAATGTGAATTAATAATTCTAATAGCCTCATTTCTGATGCATTATCAGAATACTGGAGTGGGTTGCCATGGCTGCTATATTTTATCACTCACAGCTGTGTAAACTCTTTTAGGCAAGCTTTTTCTTTCTTTTCTTTCTTTCCTTCTTTCTTTTTTTTCCTAAAGAAGCTTTCGTGTGACTTCTTACTGAGTTTGTTCTTATAACCTTCATTCAGCATGGACTTACCTGGCTTCTAAGAAAGTACTTTATACCTCTCTGTGAGAATGAGACATATTATTAGCAGCTTAGAAAACAAATCACCATCCAGGGAAACAGTCAAACTAAAAACAGTTCTCATCATATTGGCATATTTATCATTATGAATGCATAGTCTGCCTGATATTCTTCAAGAAATTCAATTGTTCAGTGAAATATCTAATGAGATGGAAGAATATATTTTCTCTCTTTTTTTTTTCTTTTCCCAGGATTCGGTAAGCTCTGCAATGCACAGAGAACTTCTGCAATTTGAGAAATTCTTATATGAGGATGGGATTTTCACAGATGTAGATTTCAAATTTTGATTTGAATTCCCTAGATCAAGATAAATCTTTAAGCAGATGAGTAATCTCATTCCTGTTCAACAAAGCACTTGAGCATACAGAACTTAAGTTCTTGCTTAAAGCAAGCACTTGCTTAATTGCTGTTTATATCAGCTGCTCATCAAAGGTTGGTAATATCAAAGTAGAAGCTTAGGAGGCTCATACCTCAGTGCATCGAGCTTTTTGTTTCTGATATTTTATTTATCAAAATAAAATAATTTCTGTGCTATGGGCAACACAATGGTAGCTCCAATTTAAGTAGTACCTTAATCATATTGGGTAACAACACTGGTCCATCCATATTTATAAATCTCTTGAAAGTAGTGTTGCAGACATTCATGTCAAGGACATCCTACCACATTTGTATGATAGTTATATTGCAATGCATAACTTATTAAATGGGGATCTTAGAGTGAAGATTTACATCTGATAATGACACAAACTTTCAGTGCTTTATCTGAAGAATCAGTCATCTAGATCACTTTGGTCAGCAAAACAGCTCCAAATCTCACAATAACAGCCTTTCTTGAGATAAGGATGGTATTTTCCCAGAAGTGCAGCAGTGGTCTTTCTCACAGAATTTCAGCACTGCTATTTCTGGCTCTGGATTCAAGGAATAAAAGGGACATTTTAAAAAAGTCAGCTGAATTTCCTTAAAAATATCTGTTACTATTTTGATGTCACAAATAGATACAAGGAAAGAAAGGGATTCACCTGCAGTCCTGTGCTTTCTGTACACCCAGTCCTACTTAACTGCAAGACTTCTGCACAAGAAAATTAAACACATTTCAGGCGAATCTTGTTCTAGTGTTCTAGTGTGCACCAAAGGACTACAGCACTTGTTTAATGTGTGGATATTGGAGGATAGGATCTCTCCTTAGGAAGTTTTCTGTGGCACTACTGTATCCAAAGGCCAAAAGAAGAAGACATTGCTCTTCAGTTTGGGGCTCTGTAAGGCAGACTTTACTGTCCTTTAGTGGGTTCTATACTTTAATTCCGATCCTGCTTATTTGCAGAGTATTCGCCTTCATGATGCCTCATTTGTTTTCACGGCGATTCAGAGTCACTTCAGCTTTTCTATTTACAATTAATGTACACTCTGCACCCTTAAACCCTGAAAAGCTTGACCATCACAAAGCCAGGATTAAAAATCTTTGACAGATGAGAGACTTCCACTTTACAGACAGCATTTTTATCTTTTAAATATTAGTGCAGTTTTAGACAAAAAAACAACTCCTTAAATGTCCCAGAGTATGTCCTTCATTATGATGAATCACACTAACTACTTAAGGCAGGTGGAAGAACTCTAAAATGGATCCTGACATGATACATATAAGTTAAAGTGTCTTCTCTTCCTTTGATTCAACAGTACAATTCTATGTAATGTACATACAAGGTATCCCTACAAATGCACATACACTCACACACACTGCTACTGTTAATTTGAGGTATAAACAAATACAAAATTACATTTTTCACATTTTTTAACTGTGAAAAGATAATCTAGGAAGCCTTTCTTGACCCATTCTGCTTGTTAAAAAATGATAGCTGATTTTTTGAAGATTACAAAAATCTTTCTCCAGCTTATATAGATACCCATACATTCTCCAGCTTATATAGATACCCACACATTCGCACTCAAGAAATAAGTATATAATTGGATTAGGAGATATTTCAGATTTGGACAACTCTAATTAAATTACTTCTAACTTTTCCTGGCCTTTGTGGATCAATCGTTTCTTGACCTTCACAGCCCATCAATATAAGCAGAAGTAAAAAGAATCTCGTATCTCAAAAATAGACTTTTTCTTATTATAAAAAAAAAAAAAGAAAAAACACGCAGTTGGCTGGCTTTGCTTGCCACTTGACCTCATGATGCATTAACATTGGCTTAAGAAATATATCTATTTTTTTCACATTTACTTTCTTCCATGGTACAAATCTCATACAAAGAAATTTCCCATGCATTCTGTTTTTCTTTTGCATGCATCATTTATCATCTTTTGAGGTAAGGAATTTAAATGTATGCTGATACCCTTATTGTCCTGACAGTTAAAGGATAAAAGTTCTGTCCAATATGATGAACAAAAGGCTCTTCTCTTCAACAGTGTAAAGTAGAAGACATTTTCTTTACATCTCTTAGATGATTAAATGCCACATATTATTTTGCATAACATTTAGAAACTCTTTTGCTTGAGAAATCTAGAATATGTCTTTGAGGTCCTATTCTGATCCTTTGCATTTACATAGTGTAATTGTAAAATGATAGTGCATCTCCTGACTTGCCATAATAATGAATGAGGACATAATCTACCAGGATTCTGTCCTTTTGATGTAGACGATGTGCCTCAATTGCAAGCAAGCAATTTAAGTGATCTAGAGGTAGGACTGGATGTTTAGTTGCTTGGCTCCTGCTGTTTATTCTGTGTGCTTAAGATTTTTAAAAGTTAGTATTTATATATAAGCAAAAGGAAATGAAGTTAATAAAATTAACTTTATTTTATGAATTTAATTATAATGGTGACAATATGCATGTTACCATTGGTGCTATGATACCACACTACCTGAATCAAACCAGTCAACAATGTACAATCGCTTTATCAAATTCAATCTTGGGGTATGCCCAAGTCTTCTCAGTCAGAGCCACAAAATTCTTTGTGTCCTGAAACTGCCTTTTTTTTTTTTTTTTCCCATGTATTTTGGAAGAAAAATGCAGTCCAGTGCCTTTATACCATATGTAGAAATGATCCATCTTGGGCTTCACAGTCAGTACTGAGGATAGTGCATTGACCTAGGATGACCCTGGTTCACAAGGATGATCCAGCCTCAGAAGGCAGGAAAAGTTCATCATGTCACATTTAGGAATGTGGAAAATATTTTATTTTAATTCACACTTCTAACCCAAGGCTTCTCCAGATGGAATATACGAGATATTTCCTAAAATATCAAGTGAATGCTTTCGATGAGCAAATATTCTGTTCATGATAAGTTCCAAAACTCATCCAATACAATATCATGGGAGTTGGGTATGTGTAGTCTAAGATGCCTTTCTAACCACTTATTCTGCTCATACCTCTCTCTTGCTTTTTCACTCGAATTATCATTCTTACACACACACACACCCCATCCTTTTGGTGTCAGCACTGCAAATAATGAGGAACAATTCCTCATGAATGCACTGTTCTTCCTAATTTGAATTTGAGCAGGGCTATCACAAAGGAAGATTCTCAGCAATGATCACAATGACTGCTAAATTAACCCCAAGGCAGATGGACTCGTTATGGGCATTCTGATGCTGCAGTCCATGTGAGGTGAGGTTCTCCTGCATGCTCTATGCTGTCTTGTGGGCAGCCTGACTAACATGCCACGTAGCAGTCTGAGAACATCACCAAATACCTCGTCCTTTTTTTTTATCAGAGACCTAATTTGTAAAGTATTCTCCATAAAATAATAATAAACAGAGATGTGGGAGTAGGGGGAAATTCTGCTATAAAACTTCCATTAGTAAATGAAAGTGGCTGTCACAGTCATGTGAAAAGTTCAAGGAGGCAATCTTGTTAAACAGCCATTTTGCATAGAGAAATTTATACTGCTATAGACCTTTTCAAATAACTTTGATGTTTTCCAGAACAATTTATGAATGCTGAGCTTTGGAAGAAGAGAAGATCAATGCATCACAAAATAAAGTTGGCTGGCAATGGGCATTTGGTCACAGCTCAAAGAACTCCATAATCATTTATAATGCACTTCTATCCAACTTGGGAGGGATTTTTTTTATGCTGAAAAACTCCACAAGCTTCTTTGATTCCATTTCATATTGGGAATTTCTGTTAAAATGTTCCTGCAATCATGTTAAATGTTCCAGCAACACGGTGTTTCTAGCACAGATGATGAATTGCTCTTAAATGAATAGTGTCTAAAACAATGGCCTTAGCCTCAAACACAACCAAAACACTATGTTTTCATTTTTATTGCCCTCTGAACCCTTCAAATCTGTCCTTGTCTTGAGGTGACCAGTCTTCTGAGGTGAACATTCATACTTGCAGCTTTGAATTTCTTGACCCATGGTCTCAAAAGCTGCAAACTTCAAAGCCAAAGGACAAAAAGGCAGAGAGTTTTAAACTGCCTCCTCAGCCAGTCTCCTCCCATACATCCAGATTAGCAGCCAGTCCTTGAAAGGAGGCAGCTAGACCAGCACAGAACATTAGATCAAATATGAAAATGCAATTGCCTTTAAAGATACTACATGTACAGTACTTACATAGTTGTTCAGTACAAGATCTCAGGGTGATCTTTTCTGTGCACAGTTCTGAACTATGTTGCAAGGCCAGCCTGTTGTTTTTGTTAAAGTGCTGTAGATACACCTTAATACCTTAAATTCAGCTCTATGTATGCAACTACATGTTAGCTTCATTAGGCTATTACACACCTTACTGTCAATAGTTGGTCCTATATCTGTCTACTGGGTCTCTGATATTCTCTTTTCCCTGTACATCCAATGTCTCTTCTCCCTGATATTCTTGAGGGCTTCTGGTATAGCCTTGTGTTTGCTTCTTGTTATATACATCCT
The DNA here is from genome assembly GCA_034781795.1 of Crypturellus tataupa. Lineage (NCBI taxonomy): Eukaryota > Metazoa > Chordata > Aves > Tinamiformes > Tinamidae > Crypturellus > Crypturellus tataupa. Next base: position 5,965,617 of record JAWLRI010000833.1, read on the forward strand.
TATGCCAGAATCTCTGGTAGTTCAATTAGTTCAATCCTACCATTAGTGTTTAAAAGCACACGCAACATATCGTTCCCATCTATTTATACAGATTATCTCACTACGGCATTGTTGTATGGTTTGAATTTGGTTCCCTTCAGGTTTGGGTGAGGATTAAAGGGCAGGACAATAGGGGCTACGCTGACAAGGGAGTTTACTACAGACCTCCTGATCAGGGAGAGGAAGTGGATGACGCCTTTCATAGGCAGCTGCAAGAAGCCCCATGATTCCAGGTCCTGGTCCTTATGGGGGACTTCAACCACCCTGATGTCTGCTGGGATAATCAAACAGCTAGGAGCAGACAGTCCAGGAGACTGCAGAACATGGTAGATAACTTCTTGTTGCAGGTGGTTGATGAGCCAGCAAGGTGAGGAGTGCTGCTAGACCTGATACAAATAAACAAAGATGGTCTAGTGGGAAACCAGTCAGGTGAAGGTTGGCGGCAGTCTTGATGAAATTCACGATCCTGCGAGGAGGAAGCTGGACAAGAAGTAGGATTGCAACCCTGGACTTTTAGAGAGCTAACTTTGACCTCTTCAGGGAGCTCCCTGGAGGAATTCCCTGGGCAAGGGCCCTAGAAAGAAAAGGGATCCAGGAGAGTTGGCTAATATTCAAGCACCGCTTCCTCCAAGCTCAGGATCAGTGCATTCCTATAAGAAAGAAGTCGGGTAAGACGGTAGGAGACCTGTGTGGATGGGCAAGTTGCTGTTGGGTAAACTCAATGAGAAAAAGCACGTACATAATGTGGAAGAAGGGCCAGGCCACGTGGGAGGAATATAGGAACATTGTCAGAGAATGCAGGGATGAAACGAGGAAGACCAAAGCCCATTTGGAATTAGAGTTAGCGGGAGATGTCAGGGGCAACAGGAAGGGCTTCTGCAAATACATCATCAGCAAGAGGAAGACTAGGGAAAATGTTAGTCTGCTGCTGAATGGGGAGGGCGCTGTGCTGACAGAGGACACTGGGAAGGCAGAGTTACTAAATGCCTTTTTTGCCTCAGTCTTTACTGCTAAGGTCAGCCCCCATGTACTGAACCTGGAGACAAGAGAGAGAACCAAGAGAGAGGAGGACTTTCCATTGGTTGAGGAGGATTGGGTTAGGGATTATTTAGGCAAACTAGACACTCATAAATCTGAGGGCCCCGGTGAATGAACCCAAGAGTGCTGAAGGAACTGGTCATTGCTCAGCCACTCTCCATCATCTTTGAGAGGTCATGGAGAGTGGGGGAGGTGCCAAAGGACTGGAAGAAACCAACATCACTCCAGTCTTCAAAAAGGGCAAGAGGAAGGAGCCAGGAAACTACAGGCCGGTCAGCCTCACCTCCATGCCTGGAAAGGTGATGAAGCAGCTCATCCTAGAGACCATCTCTAGATATGTCAAGGAAAAGAAGGTGGTCAGGAGTAGTCAACATGGATTCACCAAGGGGAAGTTGTGTCTAACGAACCTGATAGCCTTCTACGATGAGGTAACCGGCTAGATGGACGATGGGAGAGCTGTGGATGTTGTCTACCTTGACTTCAGAAAGGCTTTCAACATGGTGTCCCATAACATTCTCATAGGAAAGCTTAGGAAGTGTGGGCTGGATGAGTGGACTGTGAAGTGGATTGAGGACTGGCTGGATGGCAGAGCCCACAGGGTTGTGAAAAATGGGGCTGAGTCTGGTTGGAGGTCTGTGGCCAGTGGTGTCCCGCAGGGGTCAGTACAGGGTCCGGTGCCCTTCAACTTGTTCATCAATGACTTGGATAAGGGCGCAGAGTGCACCTTGAGCAAGTTTGCAGATGACACCAAACTTGGAGGAGTAGCTGACACTCCCGAGGGCTGTGCTGCCATTCAGAGAGACCTAAACGGGATGGAGAGTTGGGTAGAGAGGAACCTTATGAAGCTCAACAAGGACAAGTGCAGGGTCCTGCACCTGGGGAGGAATAACCCCAGGCACCAGTGCAGGTTAGGGGTTGACCTGCTGGAAAGCAGCTCCGTGGAGAGGGATTTGGGAGTCCTGGTTGACCACAAGTTACCCATGAGGCAGCAATGTGCCTTTGTGGCCAAGAAGGCCAGTGGGATCCTGGCTGCATGAGGAGGAGCGTTGCCAGCAGGCTGAGGGAGGGGATCCTGCCCCTCTGCTCAGCTCTGGTGAGGCCACATCTGGAGTACAGGGTGCAGTTCTGGGCTTCCCAGTACAAGAAGGACACTGAGCTTCTAGAGAGGGTCCAGCAAAGAACCATGAAGATGTTTAAGGGACTGGAGCATTTGCCATATTAGGAAAGACTAAGCGAGCTGGACCTGTTTTGTCTGGAGAAAAGAAGGTTGAGAGGAGATTTGATCAACATGTTCAGGTATCTGAGGGATGCTTGTAGGGAGGATGGGGCCGCCTCTTCTCCGTGGTGACTGGTGACAGGACAAGGGGTAACGGGTGTAAGTTGCAACACAGGAAGTTCTACCTCCATGTGAGGAAGAACTGCCTTCCTGTGAGGGTGACAGAGCCCTGGCACAGGCTGCCCAGAGGGGCTGAGCAGGCTCCTTCTCTGGAGATCTTCCAAACCCGCCTGGATGCCACCCTGTGCCACATGCTCTGGATGTCCCTGCTGGAGCAGGGGGTTGGACTAGATGACCTGTAGAGGTGCCTTCCAGCCTCAACTATTCTGCGATTCTGTGATAAACGCTCTCATCCTTAATGGTGGCTTATTCGTCTGTGGTCTTATAAGTCCTGGTAGTCAAACCACATGCTCCCTCACCTACATGGGGTGCTTACTACCATGAGCGTGCACACAGTATTTTGAGTATTCTGAGTGCCTTGAACTTGCCTTTTACGATATTGATTTTTCAGTGGTTGCAGTGGTAACCACTATGTGGTTGCAAAATCTTTGCTGTAATATACAAATGCATTTCCATAAACACCAAAATACCATAATAATACATAGAAAATGCTCAACTTGTTTTCTTAACCATGCAGTAAATAGATGAAATAATACATATAACAATCCAGATGATGCAGAACTGCAGAAATCCCAGCAAAAATTATTGTATACTATTTCAAGGTGTGATACCCATGTTGTGATTCTTTGGATTTGTTCCTTTTCTTTTATTTTGTGGGAATTTTGTTATTGATTTAGACCTGTAGGTATGAGTTTTTCCCCCCTAATTTCTTCTATTTATTTATCCCTGAAAGTTTAAAGCAGTATAGAACTTTTAGAAGTTTAGAAGTTTTATTTTCTATTTCAAAGCATGATCTAACCAGCAAGATACCCCATAACATGGTACATGCAATGCATGCATTCTCAAAAAGGTAACTTTTGCATTGAATAATTCTTCATGTTGGTATTTATTTGCTGCTGTTTTCCTGCATAAGGAGAATATTGTTTGATATATGTATAAAGCTACTTGGTTAGCTTCTTGTTGACAAAAGGATCTTTCCAGTAAATTGATACCTGTTTGCTTATCATACAGATATGTAGTGCTTTGATTGTCAATATCTTTCCATAGCTGAAGATCTTCTGCTTTCCACTGTTTTCTACTATTTACTTGGGACAATCCTAAAGTTATTAATTTATACACAGTTATTTTAAAATATTCCCCAAATCACAATACACAAACCATACAGGCTTTCTAATTGTAATTCTGAAAGGCACACTTAAGGATATGTAATCTTTTAAAGAAAAATTTACCAAGTAGACATTTTGGACATCATATAGAAATAAATTCCCTAGTGTTTTCAGCCACTAACCTGTCAGCTGCCCTCAATAATTTCTTTTTTTTGTATATCCCTTGGGCATCTTAATTTGCTCTTTGTTCTGTGGTGTGAAACAATCTTAAACACTATACCTTAAAAGAAATTTAAGACTTCTTAAGTTCACCTACTTAATGGGCTTCTATCTTTTGGATTGCTTTGCATTTTTTAATTAAATAAAGTCCAGACTAATACTTTATCAAATCAAATCTGATCCTCATTGTTTAGCCATTGGTATTCCTCCAGTAATGCTACACATTTTTCATACTTTTTTTTTCTGTTTAAGTATCTTAAGTCCTTTTCTGTTGTTCTGACCTGACTAGTGCAAAATTCTGTTTCAACCATGATTTCTTCATTTCTTTTTTGCTCCTTCTATTTCAGCAATTCATTTGGTGATGACCAGTTTTGCAGTTTCTTGCATTTGTTTTAATGTTATTAATTGTCATTCTTTTCTTAACAAAGCATAAGAAGAGAGTGTTTTCTACTCTTTTGGACCCTCATTAAGTCCTGCAAAATCTGGGTCATACCATAATTCTCCATTCGAGCTATTTAGGTTATCCCCCACTTGTACAGCTGTTGCAATATGCGCATGTACTGGTAACATAATTCTTAAAGTTGTTATTTAATAATTGTTTTAAAACTGAAATATTTCCTGATTGCACAACATGTGATCATCCTACTCCTCTGATTCCTCTTTCTATCTTTCAGTTCAACTTGAATAGTAACCTGGGTTACACTTAACATTTGTTTTAGCTTTTACTTCCTCTTAGCTGTTAGCACCCTCTTTTCCTATATTACCCCAGAAATCTTAGCACTGGTGCTGCTCAGGATCTTTCTTTGTCAGAATCTTTCTTTTACAGACCTGGTCACTATCTCTTGTGTAAAAGTGATTCCCAATTACACAGGCTATTTAGACCTTTAAAAAAGTTCTACCACCAAATGGTGAAGGTGAAATAACAAATGTTTCAGTTAATCACTCAGGCTGTTGATCATATACTGCAACTAATTCATGAGAGAAAGATAGTGTTTCCCTCCTTCAGGCAGGTTTTCATAGATACTCAGTTTTCTAGATCACTTACATCCTCCATGAATTGTGCATCCAGCTTTAACAGCCAGTTGTCAAAAGTAGGTAACCAGAGCACAATCAGATACCAAAACATAGTTCCCTCTGTGGGAGTAAAGACAGTTTTCCCTGACTAAATTATCTACTAGACTAGACTAGACTTTCCTACTACCTACTACAGTACGACCGCAGTACCAGGACAGAAGTTTGGGGCAGGAGCTGATCTGTTGGGCAGGCACTGGGGCAGGCTTTGGTCTGTTCTCTGCAGCCAGTTCAGAAGCATGGCATGAGGTTTTGAGCTGTTTTTGTTGAAGTCTTATAGACACACCTTGAAGAGTACCTTAGCTATACCTTCTATAGTATAGATATACTTATGCTATCAGTTAAGGTCAGCTTCATTAGGCTATTCTAGAACTTGCTACCAAAAATTGGTCATATATCTGTCCACTGGGTTTCTGGCATCCTCCTCTCTGGTCTGCAATATCCTTGAGGGCTTCTGCTACAGCCTTGCAATTGCTCTCTGTTACCTATGTCTTTACCTTCAAGCCTCTGTGGAAATCCACTATATCTATCCATGGCATTTCAAAGCATATATGTATATGCATATATAATACTTAACTGCTTGTTATTGGCAGCTGTCTAATTAGAGTAATGTTATTATGATGGGCTTGAATTTGGTTCTTTTTAGGTTGCAATACCCAGAAGAGTAAGTACAGAGTATTTTCAGTAAAAATGAACAGCGTGGAACTGTGACAGATGGGCATTAATCTGTCAGCAATTACATCGGACACAGAACAGAACAAAGCTGGGAAGCTGTAAGAAAACATGAACCCTATCTTTTTTATAGGCAAAATAAGCTGGACGCAAATTCTTCCTCTAACCAGAACAAGTAGGTTGTAAATCCTTGCTTTTTTTAAGCAGAAATCAAGGGCAAATGAGAATAAAATGTAAAGCTGGGCTATGAAAAAAAAAGACATTATTCTGATTCAGCTTCAGATCGACTGTCTTCATGACATAGGGCTAAAAAAAATGGATTAATTATTGTTTATATACTATTGAGTCAGGTGGTAGCATTTTCAGAAAGCCGTTATGTCAGTATCTTCAAGGGAAGGATAAAAGAGGAAGACAAATTTCATGTAGAAAAGTGTGGCTGGGCACACTGAGAGACTATAAGAAGGGGACAGTTAACAAACAGCATCTGATACCTGAGGCTACGTTAGTGCCAGTTGCCTTTGGGACAGCAATATCAGAGAAGATTAACAAGCCAGGGCCTCTGGAGGATCATAAAAGAAACCTTATTCACATGCATTTCTTTGTCACAGGATTAATGCTTGCAATGTGTTAGTTAAGTATAAGTACAGTTTGTTTTATTTTACCTTCCTTTTGCTCTTTTATTTACAGTAAATATCATATTTCTGCAGTTAGAAGTTTGGGAATGCCATGATAGAATTGCTTCAAAATCCATCTATCTAACTAGAATGATATCCCACTTCCAATGCCTTACCTGGCATCTTTTGATCAGAGAAATGGTGACTGAGACCCACTCAGTCTAGGAAAGTCTGTGGTTAGGTTTGAGAGGCAATAGGTGAATACAGCATCTGAACTCAGAGGAGATCTGGACTTACAAGATCACAAAGGGACAAAACTGTGGTTTATCCCACATGCTAAACACCATTCAAACTGCCTGGACTACTGCTTGTACAGATTTATCTGATATATTTGTGTTTTCTAATATAAAATTGAGAGTGTCTCTACATTTAGCTGAAAATTGCAGACTCACAGAAAATGTCTACCATTTTTACAGATAGAAGGAACTCCAGTGTAATTATCAGTTCACATACAAACATAAACAGATGCCCCATAGCAACACATATTTTATTGCTGAGAATCTAGATTTTGTAAATACATCCGGAGACAGTGCTGCAAGTAGGACTTTTGCATGACTAGCATTCCAGATGTCCTAATGATACAGCCACGGGATCTGATTTTCTGGGATATTAAAGTTCCTACTGACTTACAGAGAGTCAGTAAGACTCTTCTCTTCCTATAGCAAGTTGGGTACTCAAGGGCTTCCAATTGCCCAGGACAATTCCTTTGTGGGTCAAAATGGGGCACTAACTGAAAACTGTACAGACTCTTTTGGGTGAAGATTTTATGAGAAGTGAAAATGTGAATATTTTACAAGAGAGATTTGTTTGCCTGTTTCAAGATTTAGGATTTCTGCAACAGGGTACATATTTGTATGCTATTGTCTTATGTACTAAGATGTACAAAAACACAAGATTTTGCCCATCTGAACACAAAAGATAAAAAGAAAACCAGGAAGAAATGGAATAAAAAACAGCTCCCTGATTTGTGTAAGTGATGAGGCCTGTGGGCATGCCAAATCCTCCAATTTCTCTGTATTTCACATCTGCCAACAGTCATGATTTCTGGGATTAAATTTGAGAAGTCAGGATCTCCTTTTATTTGATGACCCTGGCCACCACCTCAGCAGTTTATGTATGTGACAGTGAATGCTGCATCCTTTCTTTCCATCCCCATCGCGGAAACGGGCTTCATGGAACAACGAGACCTCAGTGTGGTGCCACCATGCACTGGAGCATGGCATGGAGGCTGCTGAGTGGGTGCCAGGCCCTGCTTTGGATGCCACAGTTGGAGATGTGCTGAACCTGAGCTGATAACACAGCAACAAGGCAGAGCTTGTTAACTCAGCCATGGAGCAACACTGATGTAATTATACAGCTTTTAGGGCTAGAACTAGTATTTCCAACAGAAATCAGAGCTGTGATACACCAGATTGGCCAGGCCTGGCCCAGGGATCTCTTCAGAAAAAAAGGATAAAGATCGTCCCTTCTGGTTGGATGTAGAACTAGATATTTCCTTTGCTTCCAATGGCTAATGCTAGTCCCTGATACTACCGAGGTCATCAGCAGACCTTGTTGCAATTGTTAGGACAAGAAGCCCTCTTTTGGAAATAGAATGGATAGAAGTACTTTTTTTTTTTTTGTTTTTTGTTCAGTTGGAGGCAACTAACTAACATCATATCATTCTGAAAGCTATGTCTGGAACCACCTTATTGGGCTTGAGTCAGTAAAAGCTGACTTCTGTGGTAACACTCAAGTCAAGAAAGCTGCCCAATTACCAGCTAAAAGAAATGCATCAGAAAGAGAGAGAAGGAACAAACAGAAAACTCCTAGAGAGGTAGAATACATGTCTGCACGTGCTGGTTCTGCTTAGCTCGTGTCATAGAGATAGTAAGTTCTCACACATTTTTTTCTACCAAAAAGGTAAAAAAAAATAGAGGAATAGATCTCATGAGTAGTACTGCAAGGCGGAATGATTTAGCACAGATAGCAAAGCTAATTTCAGCTGAACAGTCTTCCTTTAACTGAGCCTAGAACTATCAAAGACATTTTGTTGTGGGCATCATATGATTTCAATTATTGAGCTATTTCTAGAGAATGCTTTTCAGTTGCCATCTAAAGTATTTTGTGCATTTCTTCTACTGCACCAAGAAATATTTGCCAGCTCAAGAAACCCACACATTTTCCTGATAAATAAGTAGATGTGCCCATCTGCTCATCCCTTGCAGGCATACCCTATGTGATCGGTTCCTGACTAATATTTGAGACCTTGGAAATTTCTTGCAGTTAATGAGTTAAATAGAAAGTGAAATATTATTCACCAGGACATCACAGCTGGACAGTTGGAACAGGTCTATTGCTTCAGGTCACTTCTATTCTGCTCGTGATGACACGTACAGAGAACATTTCCATCTGTCCTTTCTGATGTGGAAGGAGCAGAATATTTTACCCTGCTTACCCAGATAAAGACAAAAGTTGTCATGCTTCTGGGAGGACTCACTAGTCACATCTTTGCTGTGAGAGTTGGAATCCTGGCAGGGCAATTGACCTATGTGTAGAGACTTTTTCACAAATCCCACGTGTATATTATACCTATGTCTGGAGTAGTTCTACCTACCTGATGATGAATAGTGAAAATATATAATAAAATATAATAAAAGTATAATAAAAGCACTTCACATCTGTGTAACATCTATTGGTCATAGACTTGTTGAATCCTAGTCCAGGAAGGACACATGAAATGTCATCTTGTCCATCTCTGCCCATACACCACATTGACTATACCTGTTACTCTTGGCAGGTAACTTCTTCCTAAAGAAAAACAGTGATATTGACACATTGCCCCCAAGAAATCTGTTCCATTTCTCTATTTTGTTCATCACTAGAATGTTGGTTTCCTTGCCTGTAACCTTAGTCTTTTTCACTTTTCCCTGAGGCATATTAGTGCTTTGCACCTAAGTTTTCTCTGTTTTAGGTCATATATTGCCTCCTCTGTCAATCTTTCCTGACAGATCATACATTTTGCGCCCTGATTGTTCTTGCTGATCTCCTCAGGGCTTTCTGCAATTAGTCCACAGCTCTTTGGAGGGCAGTAACCAAAACTAGAAGAAATGCTTCTTCAAAGTATCTGTCATTGCTGAAGAGAACTGAAAGGTTTTTATATGCTATAGGCTACATTCATGCTTATATACCCAGGCTCCAACAAAATACATATGTGTTGTGCAGATGAATCTACAGAACATAGTATGGAGCCTTCACAATATCATGCCACAGCTGTGTGATATATGTCACCATTGTTGTATTTGGTTTAAAATTATGTTGTTAAATATGTTGCCCAATTGTTACACAATGAATCAATAGCGGCAGAATCCCAAGAGTCTTCCTTCCCATTGCCTGAAGCTAGCCTTCAATCCCACTACAAATACAAGGCCTGATAATTATTAATTCTGAACAACCTTCAAATACACAACTAGTTCTCCCAGAGTTAGTGGGATTCTTCACACTAAGAGGACAACTACCATGAGTCTTACTGAAGTGTTACCCGCACAATTTTGAACCAAGAATGATCCATGTGAAAACTGAGGAAGACTAGTGCCAGAATAAACAAGAAATAAATAAGGGAAGTAAAGGCCCACAGAGGTCCTTGCACTAACTGAAGCTTTTGTGGCTATTGATAAGACATTAGGTGAGAGCAGACATTAATTATCTGTGCCTATTGAAATTCAGGTTTTTAAGCACTGTAGCATCTTGTCATTAAAAATATAGATGCTGAATGATTGGAGTCTAGAGCCCCATAGAACTAGTCAGCAGATTCTGTGGTAGGTATTCCCTTTGGAATCAATTAAAAACATCCTCTACAAATCCTCTTATTTTTATCTTCATTTAAAAGGAATACACAAACAGCACAGTTAAGGAAAAAAAGCACACAAAAACAAGAAAAAATACCTCCTTTAACATCAATTACATTGAATTGAGCTAAAGATTTTCTAATAAACACCAAACTTGACACCATATGAATATACTTAGCCAAAACCTTGACTTTGTATATTCAAAGTATTCACTATTTGCCACGAAAAGACTTTTAATAGGTTTGTTGTTAACCTGGTCATTATTTCAAAAATGGAAAAATATACATAATACTGAATCTCCAGATCTACATTTCATGCATTGGATAGAGGAAACAGCTAGCAAAAAATCTGACTCTGTAAACACTTTTAGCATTTCAGTCCTTTAATTTCTGTGACTAATGGAACTGAGAGGTTATTTGTATACTTAGATGTTTGCAGGATCACACTTGTACACACTGAAGTCATCAGGACTGCTCTGCAACTTCTTTTTTAGTTTAACCAAGCTGTAGTTGGTCCCAGAGTATCAATAACTTGTTCTGAGAGAGTGGAAATGATTTTTTTTTTTTTTTTATTATTCCAACAGAATACCAGCCAGTCCTTGGCTGGTAGTTTGGCATAAAATTTCATATTCTCAGGGACACTCAGGAGGGTGAAGGAAGTCTCCTGCAGCAGTCAGCTCCTGCTCAGTTACCATGTGCCCAGAGAAGCTCCTCAGCCGAGACTAGGTGGGCTGATGGGGCAGATCAGGGACTGTTTAGCCCTACCCTTAATCCTGCGCTATTGCCACTGAGTAGCTGTGCCTGTTGGCAAACAAACAGAGCAGCCTTTCATATTAGTCCTAATTCCAGGATAATGGCTCTGAATTCAGGGTGATGCCTCCCTGAGCATTTACAATTTCTGTGAGGCTATCATCTCGGCTTTATGTAATTGAAATCCTGGCTCCCAGGGAGGTCTGCTCCAAAAGGAATAAAATTTATCTGTGTTAGATAATTAGTCTATGGAACATAAAGGTGAATAGATTATTCCCATAAATAAAGCATTTATTTATGTGGAATATAAATTATGACAAGAAAAAGATAAATGGAATATTATAGGATAAAGAAATTATAGACTGACAGCAGTGTCAGAGTTCCAGAGTGTTTGTTTCATCACTAAAATGAAATTAAGTTATTCCTATTTCATGCATTTGTGGAAAAATTAAAACAATTTCATAGCAAAGTGCTCTTTAAGTAACAAAACATAAAATAGACCTGATGATAAATTCTATCCATATATTCTATCCATAGCCATATCCACATCAAGACTTCAAGAGTAATATCAGTTTACAATATTTTCAGTTATGAAAAGTCAATGAATATAAACATTTCAAAAAAGTCTAAACGCAATTAAAATGATCAATCTCTTAAGAACAAAGAGATCCACTCCAATATTCTTTTATTCTGTATTGTTTTGCAGTACACATGCTTCATCCTCACCTCCCTGTTTCCTTTTCTCAAGAGTCTGTTGTGGGCATTCTTTACTGCCTACACCTAGGATTAATAAAATGCCTCGGGAAGTATCAAAACAGAGATTTTTCTCATGGGGGAAGGTACTAGAAGAATCTCTAAAGTGTTTTGATAATCAATCAGATGTGCCACAGTGTGTAGCCAGTTTTGCCAAGGTCTTTATCCTAACCCTATACCTGTGGGAATGCTTTCAATACTTGTCTTCTTCTGCAGACCAGGGTAAATCACAGATGATCAGATATATCTGTTCTTCCACACTTGCACATACTGATATTTCTACTCAACAAGTCTTATGAATGTATGAGTGTGGAAAGAAGTGTCTCATGACAAAGGTAATTAACTGGCCAGCAAAAAGGAGAAACTGCTCTTTCTCCCAAGAGTTGTGATAAAAAGGTTCCACATCAGGCAAAGTGCAGAAATCAGTGTGACAGGAAACTCCACAGAGCTACCAGTAAGCAGAGCACAGAGAGAGGAGTCAGGAGACTGAGGCTCTTTGCTAAGTTTTATCAATAATCCTGGGCAAGTCACTGTGATATACCTCAGTCCCTAATCTGTAACATGGTAAGAAAAGATACCAAATGCTTTTAAAACTGGTTTTAGGTCTAGCAGTAAAAAGTACCTAGCTATTAGAATCAGGAAACAATAAGATATAGGAAGCGGTCCAATATTTTAAATATTACACAAACCAAGAAATAGTGTTTGTGACGAAAATAAAAAATCACTTTTTGCTTACATCTTCCCTGGCTATGATTGACATTCAAATATTAAATATAAGACATTATTCTCATGTGAGACAACATTTAGACTCTATTTTTTGATAAAGATGATCCTCCTTTTCATAGTACTCTCTAATAACTTATATTCCTCATTATTTGCCTTGATGTTACATGTTAATAAAAACGGAACTCATGTATCCTGCTCTCTACATAGAGCCAATACAAATTGTGTGTGCAGTATGGGAGAAATTGGGACACTGTAATTGACTGGATCTCAGCTGTTGATGTGGATGTTAAAAAATAACGCACCATACTTTCTATTTAGACACTCCGCTCGGTAATATCGAACTGTCTAAACTTAGATGTCTGCTTCCATCTGACATATCATCTGAGGTGCCCAATACAGGTCTAGAAGCCAGCTAGAAACCAGGATCTTCGGATACCTACATCATTCCAGAGTGGCAGAAGCAGGCAGCACTTCCCACCTCAGACCAAACTCTTTGTATATTTGAGCCCTAAATCCAAGATATTTTAGTCATTGAGAAGACATCTAGGAAGAAAAAACCCAAACCCCACAATTCTCACATGCTTCAAATGAGAAAACTACCTCTGGTCCTTCAATGGTCTTGTCCTATTTCTTTCATAAGACAGAAGCATACATTAATTACATATCCCTGAAATATGGATCCAAATCAAGGTCTTACAAAATACGTCGTTAGAAATGCATACTGGTGGCGTGTTTCCATTACATCAATTGTTTTAATGATAAATACCCTTCACAAAATGGAATGGTTTGTTGACAGACAAAAATACACTTTAACAATGGTCTATTTAGACTTGCAAATGACAGAACACTTAATTATTCCAAAATAACATCCTCCCCTCCCCGTTAGGGTATGATCATTAAATCCATCATCCTTCAGTTTAAATACACGAAACATTTATCATGTCTTCTACAAACAGGAGTCAGTCATCTAAATATAGATTTTTGAACCATCCATTTCATCATAGCATTTCATCGAAAGCCTAGGATTTCATTTATTTTCAGTTACAGAGATAAAGTGTTTGTAAATGATGTGATAAGACCATAAAGAAAAGTGAAGTGAAATTCAGCTCCATACAAAGATGATAAATACAATACCCACTTTGAACACTGGGATTATTGTGAGAGAAAAATGAGATATCGGAAGTCAGCAGCTATGTTTAAGATAAGAACTTTTTTTCTCCTCTGAATTTTTCATTAAAGTCAGGGGCCAATAAAAAATTATCTGAATGGTTTCATTTTTTAAAATGGCTGTTTCAGACATCAAACCAAAAGAAACCCACAAATGGAGAACAACCAGAACTAAATAAAAGCAAATATTATGATACTCTTACTCTCATGTTGTAGAATTACTAAGGATTGATTCTCAGTTACTGAAGAGGCCTGAAAAATGTGTTTAATATATTAAAATGTGTTTATTTTTGAAGAGGTGTGACTTGCAAAAGCTCTCTCAGGAAAACTAAATCAGAATCCTTTTTGTCAAACTATCTAATCTCTTTCTTTCTGTATTTCTGGGTAAAGAAGTCTTGAACTTTCAGTCTGAAACCTTATTTGGGCAGTTTGTTTATACAGCTTTTCGGACATTCATAAGAGCATTAAATCTGTACCTCCGGGCATTTTGGCTTCACCTTAGCATGAGTTCATTTTGGCAGGATTTATTCCTTCCCTTGCCCCTACCCGCTCACGCTCTTTTTCTATTTGGCAGAATGGCAGTTTCTCTCCAAACCACTGCACCCTATTTGAATGATTGTTTCTACTTTCGTAATGCCATATGAATTATAACTATCGTAATGAGAGTGTGCTCACTTAATTCCTGCAGGACTTATTGTGCACAGAATGCGGAGAGAAGAACATTCTTATTTTATGTGCCAAGATAGCAAAGTTTGTTCTTTTCTATACTTTTCTTTCATGCAACTGCATAGCAGATTTTTTTGTTTGTTTGTTTTTACTTGTGTTTTTTTTTCCTAATAAACAAAATCTAAAGAAGAAAGCTAAATAAATTATGAATGTACAGCATGTTCTTGGCTTCTGTATATGCCTACAGGTGCCCTTTCATCATATTTGTTTGGCTGGAAAAGTGTGAAAGTGCTTATGACTTGAAGGTTAGCTTGCATAACAAGAGAAGTTCAAAATATGGAATAGAAAAGGAAGAAGGCAATATATTTTTTTGTGCATAGTCTCTCACGATGGCTGTTCTTTGGGGCACAAAAGATTGATTACATACCTCAGTCATACAAAAAAACCTCCCTATATCGACAATGTTAGGGTTGCAAAGACAAGGAATTAAGTGTGGAAAGACTTTATTTCAAGTAGTCTGCATAACCTTAATTTGTCCTTCCCATGAGTGCATTTCCTTCCCTTCCCAGCATTAAAATACAGATTTGATTACATGTGCTCATCTTCTCTTTTCCATTGGGCCCTCATATTATTTAGTGTTGTGGATTCAGAGTGCCCACAGAATAGGAATTAGTTGTTTGGACTTTTTAACCTGAGTCCATTCCTTCTGTGATGTCCCCAAGTCTTTCTTTAATACTCACTACTCAGTCCTTATCAAAATTGTTACGTTTCTTCCTGTGTGTTTTTATCATGATCAGAGGGTGAGAGCCCATTGAGATACTTCGGCTTCAAGTTATCATTTTCAGAGCTTACAAGGGAGCTTCCACCTCCCTCTCACACTGAACTTCTTGAAAGAACAAGTCAATTCAGATACTTTTTTCACTTTTGAATCCTTCAAAAGTTAATAATCCTAACTACATATGTTTGCTGCTCATCCTTCTTACTATGCTGTTACTTAAGCTTGGGTTTAAAGGACTCTGTAATCAACGTCCATTCCACCCTGAGGGTTCAGCAAAGTTCAGTTAGAAGCTACTGCAGGAGTCACGTGGACCACCCAGTACAGTCTCCAGATGCCTTCAGCATGTCCTGTTTAAGATAGCAGGCATTTGAGTTCTTACGGATACACTGTGGAATGAAGGGAAGCCTTCAGATTAGACCTAAGCACATTGATCCACAATGTGAGTGCATTCGGTACTCATTGCTGACTCTAACCAAAATTATTTACATGGTCCCTGAGAAGGGCTGAATTCTAAATATTCACGATAGAAGGGTCTATAGGGCAATTGTGCCTGATTTTTGTGCTGTGTATGGATAGCATTGTGAGGAGGTGTGGACCATATATATATATGTGTGTATATATATGAGTCATGTGTGTGTATGAGCACACAAGTGTGTATAGCAAATACAAATACGTGTTCTGTCCAGCATATTGTAGTAGCTTTACAAAGTAGCGTGCTTACTGCATTTGGAGAATTTACATTTTAACAGAACACGAGCATGTGAGAATTTATTTTTTTGGAAGAT
Organism: Crypturellus tataupa; assembly: GCA_034781795.1. NCBI lineage: Eukaryota > Metazoa > Chordata > Aves > Tinamiformes > Tinamidae > Crypturellus > Crypturellus tataupa. The sequence continues at coordinate 5,981,283 of JAWLRI010000833.1, forward strand.
TACAGCTGAATGAGATTTCCAAAGGAGTGATAGAAGATAAGTCTTGACATCAAAGCAATTTCCTTATGGAGTTTTGAACTCCAGCTCCAAAGCTTAGGCATGTTAGAGCCTCTCAACATAATGGCTATATTAACATGACTAAATGGATATACTTTTTACTAACTGTGTACTTGGAATTACAGGAGCAATTTTAGTAAAAACTTTCCAAAACCAATTCAGCTACAGACAGACACCTACCATGGAAAATTTAAGCTGTAACAACTAAATTTTGGCAAACTGTTTAAGCAATTGAAAGTAAGTTCTTATAAAGGAGAATAAGCCAATCTTAGCTAAAGGCATTACTTCTTCTATTATATATACACATACATGAATAACTAATACGTTTACTCCTGTTATGCATGTACATACATATTACATATGCATATGTATAACAGGAAATTAGTGTAATAGTTCTTAATGCAGCTGGCAATCAGAAAGACACGGCTTTATGTACAGCAGTAGCTTTTACTTTTTATCAGAATCCTGAGGTGACACACTAACATTCAAAGCCTCCAAATTTTTTTCCACATAAATTTAGAGTTCATGAAGAGTGTCAGCTTGATGCTGGTTAAGAAAGAAGCCTTTTGTTCACATATGGTGCAGGACAGCTCAGACAGCAGCCGCCCAAGCTTCCTATGCAGCTCTATCAGATGTCTCATCCCTGACCTGGAATAAGGGGGAGGTGAAAGGTTAGTCCATTCTTCATGCTCATTCAATACTTTGCTTCTCTGCTGAGTGCCAAAGAGTATCAATTACTGCCAGTTGTGTGTTGCTTTTTGTAATGTGGACTCTTGTCCATTAAGAATTGGACCAAGGCCACAAAACCATCTCACTGAGCCTGTTGGAAAGTCATCTGATGGGGATGGCTCTTCCATCATTTCCACAATTGTTAGATTTGAAACAGGTACCTGGATTTAATGTACTTCATTACTTGAGTCATACAGCTTCCCAACTTTTCATTTGTGTTTGGAGAGGAGATGTCAGGGCAGGAACTCTTTATACTAATACTGATAAAATAGAACGGTAATTACAATCTTTCACTACAGCCAGGATGCCTGGTAAATCTATGCTTTTCTAGTCGGGACCTTGTAGCAAAAAAGGTCATGAAGCATTATTCAGATAAAATTGCTCTAGTCAGGCAGTGTATGTGCATTCTTAATACTCCCTGCAACAATCTAATTTATGGGATACTGCAGTGAGACACAGGCTATGATGGTGCTAGTGTAACAGTATCTTAGCAGCAAATAAACACAGCGCGAGAAACTCTTCCTTTTAAAAACAATGTACAGGAAAGACATTCAGTCCCTTGGGCAATTTCTTTTCAAAGCATTTGCATTCTACAATACCAGAGAGATTCTCAGCGAATCACATGGGGGATATGGATAAGTGCCATCTATATTTTAATTATATTTGCACATGCATTTTACAAGCAACATTTCATGCCCTTACTATCACTACTTTTTCATTTGTGTGCACTGTGATTTTTGCTAAATATAAGGAATTGCATTTATAGGTTATGGCTTTATCGAAGTAAGAATATCATACTAATTTTACTCTAGCCAGTTTCTAACTGGATACAGCTACACTGCTGGAGAAAAGGCTATCCTGTGTATTGGAGAGCTCAAGATTCAAGCCCTCCCAAGCACAAACTGTTTACAGTCATTCCCCCGCCCCTGTGCATTCTTCCTCGTGACCCATATTTCAGCTCTACCCTTCTCAGCTCTCTTGCATGCATATACATCAGCACTGGGATTTCACGGCGCTTCCTTCCAGCTCTTTCCCTCAGGAGCAGCGATCGGCAGTTTTGAAGGGAGAGGCTGCTGCAAAGAGAGACCTTTCCCTCTGCCAGGGCACACACTCCCCTCCGGCGTGTGCTGAGGGCAAGGGGGCTGTGCTGGGTGAGTATCACTGTGTGCTTCCCTGCTTTGGTGCCCTTCCATAGGCAATGGCTATTGGGCAGTGTCGGAGACTGGGAACTGTGCTATGGCGCCCTTTTCCTTAACGCAGTCCAGCTGGTTTTATATTCTTATTGCTGAGTTACCACACGGAGGATGCAGGCAGTAACTGCTGAGCCCCTTGTGCAGAGGGGCACAAATTATTACTTTGTGGTTAATGCGGAGCACCCCAGGAGAGGCTAAAATTCAGGCCCCCTAATTAGCAAGGGCCTCAAGTTGCAGGGCTCAAATCGGGATCCAAACTCCTCTGAAGTTTCAAGTTATTCAGGTCTACAGTTTTGGCTCTGGCCCGTCTGTCCTAAAACAAAGTGAAGTTGACAAACGTCTCTCTTAGGCAGCTGCCCCGAAGGACTGAATATCATTACAAAAAAAGACATTAAAATACAAAAGGCTTTAGTAATTTGTGTAGGCTCTAGTTTCCAGTAATGTTATAAGAAGCCTGCCAGCATTTTGGTGAAAAGGGCCTGCAGCACAAATCGTATTAACCAAACCGAATGAGGAACAAAAAAGCCTCGATTTGTGCCCCTGCTAAAGTCAACAGCAGAACTCCCTCTGGTCTTGACAATATGCGATCCGGCCTCTACCATATGGAATATGAGACTTTCCATTAATTACCTGGTCAATTAGTTGCCAGGGTCTTTTCACTCAAGAAAGTGCTATTTAGCTCACCGTTTTTTAGTGTACCGTGTTTAAAAGTTTAAGTACACCCCCAAACACAAATAGATTTAAACCTGCCATTTTTGTTGAGCAGGAACTCCTATAAATAGCAGTAAAGTGTATCCTGAATTAAAAAGGGCTTACAGTCTAGGACCTGATTATCTTCATGAAGGATTTACCATGTGTATTCCAGAGTGAAAAATATAGGACACTTCCGACTTTTCAACAAGTCTTCATGAGTACACACCTCGTGAGTCCAGTGCGCTCGGAAAAGGCAATAACTACCTTGCACATAGTGCTCACTAACTGCCAGATTCATTATTTAGGAGACCAAGTCTTTCTAACCTCAGTGCACCTGCGTATGATATGATCATCCATACCTAAGATGAGAGAGGATTATCTGGTGTGCTCCAAATTCACAGCCTGCTTATTGACAGACCATGACATAGGAACACTTCTTAGGATTTCCTTGTGAATCAAAGGCTGCAGTTAAGGACCAGTTCACTACTGTCATGAGATTATACCAGGGGCTAGAGGCAAAGCTAGAGAGAACTCTTTTTTTTTTCTTTTTCCCCAGACTTCTCGCAGACCACTCTGATTAAAAAAAAACCCCTATAATCATAATTTATATTCCAATTTTGATATTAATTAATTAATTAAAAGAATATCCTCTATGAGATTCTGAGTTGCTTCCCATTTTTAAATGCAATTTATGCTATGACGATGATTAATTTATATTTTGCTTTTTTTTTAGTTCAGTGAACTTGTAAAAGCTTTTAATTCTCTCCCGTCTTCCTCCACTGCCAGCAGAGCTCAATATAACTGACTCTTCTAGCAAACATTGTTACACATGCCAGTATTCTGTCCAATTTTAACTAAACATTCAATAATCCCAAGCTATTTTGGTACATTGGAGCCACATTCTCGAAGGTATTTAAGCACACAACTCCTGTGAGGATCTTGGCTTTGTTACTTTCTAAAAATGTTAGAATTCCCATATGTGCTAACATGGCAATGGTAAATGAACAACTAATACTGCTGCTGTATTTACATAAACTATTATAAATTACATTCTTTCAGTGTGGAACATGATTATTAATCATCCATTCAGTTCTATGTTATATACAACTAAATAAGGAATACAGTGGACCCTGTGTAATTACTTACTTTAACATCAGTTTTAAAGCCAAACACACTGTGACCTTACACTGATTTTGGGTTTATTAAACAGACTCCTGAAAGAAAGTAGAAGCAAATGTTTATGAAAGATTTTTGACATTTATTAACCTTGCCAAAATCACTCTCATACAGTAGTCAATAAAATGTGCAGTATGTACATATGGGTATAGTAATTAGCATGTATGTCAAAGTAACAAATGAACTCTTTCTGTCAACACAAAAAAGGCCGGGGGAGGGTTGAATCAAGAGTATTCTTTACTAATGCAGAATGCAAATGATTCCAAAATGATCTGCTGTCCTACAGCAGATTCAATAAGCAACTGAAACTATTACAAGTACTAAAATACTCAGGTTCTTGTGACTGTGCACTAAATTACCACTACCTGAAGTCCCCAGACGAATGACCCAGCGCTTCCCTTCCTTTCTCTACTCCCCAAATTTGTTGCCTTGTCTAAATTCTCTTGCTTAATTAACACTGGCACTAAATTTAGAATTGTCAAAGCCTGAAAAGACAATTTATGATCAGTGCATTCCTGTATTAGGACTAATGGAAATAGTGCTTGGGGTAATATTAATCTAATTTTGAACACTAGTTATATATTTCTGTCTTGCCTGGTGTATTTGCAAGCAAGGGATGTGCACATACAGATAGCAGACTTCAAATAACAGAGTTTGATGTTACAGTCTAAGCGACAAGAACTCTAAAAAGTTGCTTTGCATCAAAACTCCGCACCTCCTCTGCTACAGGACGAGCAGGACCGGGAATTGAGAGCGTGTAATCCGTCTGCTTCACACTGCAAGCACCCAGCTGCAGGAAGTGAAAGACGGTTCTTCTTGTTCTCCCACACTGCCTGCCTGAACACTGCTCTTGTGTAGTCTGCCCCATAAAGCCCATTTCTTGAGAATCTGGCCCCGAGACTTGAACTATCTTGAGAGAATCAACCCTTCTGAGGTTCAGTATCTAATAAATTCTGCCCCTAGGCAAGTAAGTGAAAGGACATTTAAGCTTTTCTGCAGCTGTCAGTGAGTGTATGCAGAACAGTATGACAAGGGAGAGACGAGCTTGAGAGGTGAGTGGTGATGCGGGGAGGAGGAGAAGGCACATGGTCTTAAAACACAGGACCTGAACGAGGAGCTGGAGGATGGCTGTGGGCCTAAAGAAGAAAGGACCATGGAAACAATGCGAGTCTTGGATGGAAAGGAGCCCTGGAAAAGAAGAGAACGCCATGTAGGCACTTTGAATAAAAAAAGGAAAAGGTAAAGAAGGTCACAAAGAGGTGAAACCTGAAAGCAGAAGTAGAAATAGTGACGTTACTGAGGAGTCAGTGAGAAAGGCAGTGAGCAAAAATTAAAGGAGAAATGGATTTTGACAGGCTGTGCAGAAGGCAGGGAGAAGCTGATAAGTGAGGTACAAGGGGCGCCACAGAGGCAGTACCAACCAGAATCATGTCTTGGGGGACTTCCTGTGAGGCACTGAAGATCTGCAGTTTTTGCAGCATATCTGCGTTTTTTCCCTGATGCTTTTATTAGGTATTTTCTCTGGCAAGAGACTTGTCTGGTGAGACACAACTTTTTGAGGTTTTCAACACCTTTCCATGAAAGATATCCCAGTGTTTGAAAGAAAAAGCTTTCCAAAAACCCGTCAAGTCTCTTGGTGTCATGCTAGTGGTTCAAGTCTTCTCCTAGGAAGCATTTTTCATTGTTTAAAAAAAAAAAAAAAAAGCATATAATGAGTCTTATCAAAGTTGTCAGAGGAAAGAGAGCAAATGCTGCATAGTTAGCAGTGGGTAACAGCTCACATCAGTGTAATAGACACAGCTCAAAGTAGCTGGCAAGTCTACTCAGAAAAAGATTAGGAAAGTATCTAAATACCTCTGAGGTAAACTCAGTTTACCCTTCCTGAGGGCAATCTTTCCATAACTATATCATTAGCGCACCCTTGCACAGAAAGGCTATTTGCACTAGGAGAGCTAAGTGCATAAAAATTGTCCTTTGGAATACAGATGCAGAGAAATAATAAAAGTTCATTTCCCATTACAGTAAGAAAACACATAAATAGCCTCCTATTGCTGCACCACTCCTTTTTCATGCATTTTTTGGTCATTAGCTGTTATGCATGGAAAACATGTACATGCTAAAAAACCCTTATCATCTGCTTCAATGGCCTGTGGTCAAATGTATTTAAAACACCAACAGTAATAATGCATAATGTCCACTTTTTTTTGTGCTGGAACATAACCTTAGGCAGTATTCCCAAACTATTGCAGATAATTTTGCCTTAAGAAAAAGCAATGCTAATTGACTGCTGTTGGCTAAACCTTTATAAATCTGTCTTTTGGGAGATGCCACTATTTCTCATCTCACTGTGCCTGAGATAATACAACTTCACACTCCTTTGGTTTTCTCAGTCTGACAAAAGATTTTTCCTATTTCTTATGAATTTTTGGTTCTGCATCTCAGTTATCTAGTAGCTGAACAGCCAGAAGTTTGAAAGATTCCAAGTATTACTCACCATGACTAATTTTTTTAAAAAGAGCATTATGCCACATATGAGTGACTCCTTATCTGCAGTTAGCAGGAAAAAAAAAGCGTATATGGAAATAAACATAGTGATCTTTCAAATTATGGATAAAGAATGTACTATTTTATGGCTGTTTATAAAAATAATGAGCAAAACATCAAAGAAACTTTGTTTTTGAATTCTAATGAAGGAGACAGAGTATTTCCTTAACGTTTCCCCTTCACACACAGAAAGAGGTAAAATTTCGGAGGACAAAAAAGCAATCCCTGATTATGCAGAGTTTCCAGAACTTATCCATGAATTGGCTCAGAAGTTGCCCAAAATATCTGAATTTGTGTAGACAATTCAGTCAAGTATGGGGTAGTAGGAATGGAAATCATGTACTGCATTGGAAAAGCTCTTCTGAAAAAGTTTTTATAGTATAATGGCAAATGGTGAACAATATATGAAATATAAGCTAAATAGAAACACTAGGCCTGATTCTTGACAGCTTTTCTCTACTAACTAAGAACATAGATAATGCACCAGAAACTGTACATTGCAGTGCTTTTTCATTTAGTTTTCTTCTAGAGGGTCTTAAAATGGATTTGTGCTTGGAAAAGGATCTCCACTTGTACACCTCAGTTTGCTTTATAATATCCTTTATAATAGTTACTATACCATCTCTAAGGGCTGGCTCTTAAGCACTAAAAGTCAGATACGGATACAGATTTCTAATGTGTACAGTAAGTATATGGAAGCATGATGATCCTCACCCAGATGGTGTTTCACATTGCACTAGTCCTACCACAAGGATATCATTACCTGCAGGTACTGCCTGTAGATGGCTAAAATGGGACAAGACGGAACTGAAACGATGCTCCCTGAAGGCGGAAAAAGATCCATGTCAGCAGTCAGAACAGAGTATCTACCTCAGCCCATTAAAAGATCCATTTTCTCTTCAGTTCTACAAGAGTCCCAGATGCTTTGGACTCTCAGAGGAGGGAAAAGAAGCCATTTTCTATCTCTTTCTTGCTAACAGATGAGAATGCAAGCTCGACTCCCTATTGAAAATTTGGCCCTAAAATATCCATCCATGCAGTCAACATTTTCAGCCACCGCCAGTGAAACTTGGTGTTTCTAGCACTGCATGTGAAAATACCTCAGAGACTTCAGTTTATGCAAAACACGGCTACCTCCTTCACTGCTGTCCCAGGTTACAAAGAGCACATTGCTCCCAGTTTCAGAGCTGTTCAGTGTCTCCCTTGCAAGGCCCTGATCCCTGAAGCCGCTGACGACTCAGGTCGCTGCTATCTCAGAGCGTTTCTGCCTGTCCGTAGTCCCCCACATCTGAGGGGACCATGTAGCTTTGCAGGCGTCATCCAAGGCATGCCTGGCAAAAGATCACACAGAGCTTTTCTTACTGTGTGTGCTCTCTGTTTTGGAGAGTCATGACCGGCTGTGCAGTAGTGCCTTCTCTCCTTGACTGGACAACCTAGGTGCTAACCTTGCACAGTCAGCCACCACAGACCCTTGCCCATCTGACCTGAAATCTGCCCCCCATGAACTGTCAGCATAGCTCATTCCCTGAAGCAATTATGGAAAGTGGGAGGACACAGCATTCCCAAAGGGAGCCCATTAATACAACTGCAAGTACCCAGTGTTTTCTTGGCAGCGTTGCATGTAATCTTGACACTTTTGGCACAAAAGAGATCCAAGGGAGGGTTTTTTTCCTTATGGCACAGGCAACCTGGAGGTTTCCCCAAGGCTCAGCCTCAGCTGAGAATGGGCTGGCAGTGAAATTCAGTCTCGTGGGAACAAGAGGGCAAATTATTTCAGCCAGCATAACTGTGGCATGCTAACATGATTGCCAGAACTGTGAACTTTGTTAAATCAGTTCATACAGCAATATATTCTTCCAAAAGATCCCAGCAGTATTTATAGTAGGAAGTTTGTTTTTCCCAGAATTGCTATTGTTTTCTTATTCCATTATTCTTACAAATACATTTTTTCTTCTGTTTCCCTTCAACATGATCCTAAACAAAAGAAGAGTAAGACAAATTATTCTGCAGCAGTGTATGAGTTGGCATAAAGTATCAGAAGGAGCCATTATGCTCTGTCAGACAACTACTTATTTAGGGACTTTTGAAACCACTGATAATTGACTTAGTGGAATAAAACAGCTTCTCTGGAACTGAAGGAGTCTATTGTTTAAGTACTTACCACATTTGCTGCAAGTCATTAAAAATGTTATTGACCCTGGTTTAACTATTAGAGGCATAAAGGAATAGTGAAAGTGGGTGGTGCAGCGATACTACCTTACATAGTTTTACTAAGCTGGCTGCATAAATATAAGTCCACTAAGACTGGAGGTGAGATAGGAGGGGACAAATTGCAACCCTGATGACCAGTATCTTTAGTAACAGAGGGGCTGGAGACTAGCAGAAACATAATATGCAAGGCATTAGGCTCTATCAGCTTGACAGCTTCTCTGTGTGCTCCACAGGACTCCTGTGAAGTTGCCATGGGCTCTGACCCGTGTATCCCTGTATCTGACCCGTGTATCTGACCTTGATGCATATTCAGTACCGGAGCCCATCTCACTCTCCAGAAGAGGGCAAGTCATGCAGCCGCACAAGACTGGCACATGCACACAAGCAACCACATCAGCTGGTGCAGAGAACCAGATCCTTAGTTCATCTAGTGATAACCAGGAGCCTGTGGAATGGGCTTAGTCCCCAGGAAGCACCAAAATCCCCAGAAGGTATTTGTAAATTTGCATCTTAAAACATAGGCACCTTGTCAAACTGTGCTGAACTCTAGCAGTAGCTGCTGATCATAAACATGTGGACTACAGCATGGCTGCTGGATAGGCAGCCCAGAGGTTCCTGTTTCTAGCCTTATGGTTGGACACTCTCCTGGGAGGTAAGAAAAGGGAGTCTGAATCCGCTTTGTTGAGGATGGTGCAGCCTCACACATCCTCTGCTCCACTGTCTGAGAGCTCAGACTTAAGTGGTTGCATCCCCAGTGGGAAATGTCTAAACTTCAGATTGGAAAGAAAAGGGCAATCATTTCCCTGTGAGAGTCCAGGGCTTCACCTCCCTGGCAAGGGGCTGCAGAAAAGCACTGGCAGTTATAGGGCTCTCCAGGATCTCCCAGACAGAATGAAGTATACAGGCCTAATAAGTCCTGGCAGCAATCGACTTACATGATTTATGTCCACAAGTTCCCACCACTCGCCTGCATGTCTGCAAGAGGTGTGGTGCTTTCCAAATGGGCCATTCTTGCTCTTCGCACGCCTCTCTCTTGACCTCCTCATGTGCTAAGGATATAGCCACGATTTCCGGACCGCACTGCTGCTGCTCTGATTTGATTGCTGGACATCAGGAAACCTTGTTTCCAATCCAATTGTGTGCTCTGTCTTCAAATTCCACTTGAACAAAATCCCCACCTGGAAAGAAAGGATAAATGTAGGTTTGAAAGGATCCTATATCTGCCAAAAGAGGGTTTAAGTACTCAAAAAGAATTGATATAAAATTCTTGAGGAGCTATAACCTTTCCCTACCAAACCTTTGCGAATATTCAAATGGTAAAATATTTTAGCAAGATAATTTAGAATATTGTGGCAATTTCAAGTTCCAGGGCTCATATGACCGTCTTATTACTTGCAGTATTGAACTATTCATGAAGATGCATGTACTTGTTAAAGATGCTGTCAGCTAACATTAGAGAAAACAGATGCTTACCTATTTTTTCAAATTTATAGAATGAGATTGGGAATGAGAAATTAGGAATGAGAATTAATAAAATGATAAGGTCTGAATTTGTCTTTACGATGCTTGTGCAGATCTGGGTCACTTTAATAGCTTCAGAGGAATTACTCTAGATTTACAGAGCAGAATATACCGTATTCTAGATTTCTACCTACACAAAACAAAATGAATGCCATTTTCAAGCTCTGAATGCCCTTGTCTGTCTTTAAACAACATTAGATAAAACTGACTGGCTCCAGCAATTATCTCCAGATCACAGTACCTTAGTTGCAACAAAAATTTAATTAGTCCCACCAACAAAATTACTAACTTTGTTGCTGGCTAAGGGTGAAATAGCTCTCCTATGGTTGACAATGTCGATGTTATGGGTTAAGCCTTGGGTTCTTGATGTAATAAAAGCCACATTTATGGAAGAGGACATTTATCACTAAAATGAATAAATTCACAAGCTATCTGAGACAGATAAAACAGCACTGTTATGAGCAACTTGGTAGCACTGTTCAGATATATTGTGCTGACACTACAGATATATTTACCTATATGGAAGCAAATATTCATAGGTATCAATGGACATAAAGCAAAGCAAATGGGATTTTAAGAGCATGGAGCTAGAAGGCACAGTGTCTTCTTGATTGCCTTTCCTCATCATAAAATCTGTGGAAATGAAAAAGAAAAAAAGCATTCCACTGGGAAGGCAGGTCATATCTCCATTTGAATGAAACAAGCCGAGTGACCCACTTCCAAATTTTGTGAAGACAGAGTTATGGGAGTGCAAGGCAATGGGCTTTGGGGATACAACACAGCTTCCATCTATGTTCCATTTCTGCCATAAAACTCAGAAATCATGAGTTGGATCTGGTTCTTTGTAGCTGTTTAAAGATTAACCTCATTACAACTCTGTTACTCCAGTATCTTTCTGGAAAGTGATGTTCCCCTATGGGAGGAGGAAAGCTGTGTTCATGAGTCCTCTATATGTAGCTTTCAGGGGCGTGACCTGTCAGGTCTTGCTAATGAATGCTATGAGCTTTGCTTTTTTTGAGATGCTGTTTTCTCTTCTCTCTAGTCTCGTGGTTGTCCTGCAATGTTAAAATGTTCTCCTCCTGAAACTGTAACTCCTATGGAAGAATGCGAATGAAGACAGCAGAAAGAATATGAGAGAAAGACACTGTAATAAAAACAACTGCAAGACTATTCAATTTAATTTCACTATTTTTGCATTTGCATTTCATTGTATTTTCCTGAAAGGGAAGGTTGCTTAAAGGAGAACTTTGATTAGAACTGGTGAATAATATTGAAAACATCAACATCTAGTAAAATACCAGGCAAATTTTAGTCAATTTTAAGCCATAAATGGTTTGATCTGGAATGGAATAATGTATGTTTTTTGTGGAGTCATACTCAGATTGGCCAGAATTAATGTGTAAATAAAATATTCAACAAAAATTATCACACAAAGTTTATAGGCTACATATCCTTCTCTCTATCTTGTCCTTTAAATGCAACTTTCATCTGTTACTTTTACCAGTAAGCCTTAATAGCAAGCATTGGATCTTTCTGTTTATTTGCAGGGCAAGTGCATGTAAATGTATTTAAATGTTTATGCAAATTAAACTCAAGCCTCAAGGCTGTCAGAGTTGCAAGTGTTTTTTGCGTCACAAAAGGTTAAGCACCTCTGCCCTATAGTGATTTTTTATAGATGTCTTTTAAAGGGATACTAGCATTATCTTAAGTGGTGGCACTCTAAGGTTGCTCACTACTATTTCTTAGTATTAATTAGGGATGGACAAATTAGTTTTGGAAAAAATCAGAAGCATAAATTGAAGTAGAAATTTTAACCTCCAACTTCTGCCCCAGTAAGAATCATTTTCTAACTCCATTTCCCACGACTGGATTACCCTCTGCCCCAGGCACTTCCCTTGATATTCAAACCCTATGTTAAAGGCCTGCAGCTTAAAAGAGTTGTCTTTAGGCTGTTTGCTAATGTCCAATGTAATATGCACTAAGTGATCTAGAGCAAAAAATATACATCTTCGATGTAATATGCAGACTTTGTACTCTACAGATAATTTGGTAGAAGAAAAAACTACCAAACTTTGGTGTTTCAGTAGAACAAAAGGAGGCCCCAAAAGAATTTATTCGAAGTGCTGGAAGTAAAATTGGAGGAACAGAAGATCATAGGAGAGAACCAGAAGAACCTAGATGCATCAGTCAAAATACTTAATGAATTTAGAATTACACTGACAGACACAACTGCTTTCAAGGTCAAAGATAAAGTCAATATGACAGAAGGACATTGTTAGACCTCAAGGGTGAAGTAGACAATCTTTGTGAAAAGAGGACAACCTCCCTTGAAAGACCTGTGCATGATATAAGAAGTAAAATATACAAGGAACCAAAAATGCTTGGGATACTTTCAGGTAAACATTTGCTCCTGCAAAACAAAATTGCTCAACCTTTTAAAGTTTTCAGCCCTAAAAATGTAATGAGTAATACTCATAATCATCTGAAATGGAAAAATTCTCTCTCAGTGGCATTAATTAAAAAGCACTATATTATTTGCCACCTGCTAAATATTGCCAGAGATACAGGGATCTATTAATCAGAGAACTCATTATATCTGTTAGTTATATTAATTCTGCAGTTTTGTCATGTATGAACTATCAGGCTATAAATTATACAGAAATCTATAAAAACTTGATTATTTAAGTAGGCATAGGTGAATGGGAAAATTAGGAATGAACAAGGTATCACTCTTTTAAAGCTAACAATCACATGATGTTAGAAATAACTTGGCCCTCTAGTTCCAGCTCAGATAGTTAGTGAGATTTTAAGACCATCTACTGCTAATATGTATAAGTATTTCCCTAATTAAACTTTTTTTGAAGGAACTCCATTCGCATATGAAGACATAAAGAATAAATCTGCTGTAGGTGTGTTCTGTGCTCAGATTAAAACATCTGAAGGATTTCCCTTTTCTTGGAAGATACTTGCTTAAATAATACCTACAAGTCTTTTAATTGTTTGAGATAGATAGATTCAGGTTTGCTGCAGCTTTACACACTTTTTGTATGTATGGATGTAAGATTCTAAGAGTGTAAATTCTTCAACATGGAAAAATAAGTATGAAACTGCTGGTGGGGGGAATCACACAGCTACAGAAAATAAACTTGGGAATGAAGGGGTACTGAAGATCATCTAGCAATCATTCTCTTCTATTATGATACTGAACCATCACACTTTGTTGTGTAACCAGCTTTTTTTTTTTTTTTTACAACCTCTGTAGACCATCTATTCCATTACTTAAACATCTTCATAGATATCAAATATTTTTAAAAATACCTAAATTTGCAAAAAAAAAAAATGTAAAAAAAATGTAACTTAAGACCATCTTCTTTCTACTATCTGCAGTGAGCAGAGAGAATGTTTTGTTCTCTTCTCCTGTCAGCTTTTTTAAGATGGTTAATGCTTGTAATTAGAAAAGGTATGTATGTAAGGGTCATTATTGAAATTATATGGTCTCAATTTCCAACTAGGAGAAAGAAACACCTCTCCTTCACCTCCCCAAAATTCCGATGTGCAAGTTAACAAAAAAAAAGAAGAAAAAAAGAAACAAAAAGGAAATCCTTTAAGAAGAGTAAGCTAATGTAAAGGAAATAGAAGGTGCAGCAATATAGGTATATTCTAGCTTAAAATAAAAAAGTAAAAATAATGTACAGTAAAGAAGACTGGATAGGAGCATGCTCCTCAATAAGTTAAAATTGTTAGAATTCCTTGTTAGAAATACAAGGAATATTTATGTGATGTAGAACCATTGCAGCAAGGCTGAATCCTTCCCATGTTACACCTATACTTAAAAAGGGTATAAGATTGAGGAAATGTGTCAGATGATGTGTCAATGAAAGAGTTTGGAAATAAATCAAAACACTCAAGAATAATAAATGACTAGAACCTGGTGGTGTTCTCTCTAGAATTCTCAAAAGCATTGGTAAGTTATTTCAATGCCAATTGATGCTTGTAATTATTGTCTACATGTGTCTTAACAACATAGGAAAGAAGATGGAAAACATGATATCAAACTCTGAAAAACATTCCAGTTATGATCCTAGGAAATAGGAATTGGTAAACCTTATTTCCACACATTAGTAAAAAATAACAAATAAATTCAGTAATATTGTGGCAAATATAAGATATTGGCAAATAGGCTTTTGACAAAAGTCATGGTTTTATTATGCTTGACTGAAAGAGTAAATGAACATGAGGATAGAGCTGATCCAAAGAATATAATATATGCGGATTTTCAAAAAGCATTTGACAAAATCTCTTTTAATGAAAGTAAGCACTCATGGGATAACAGAGGAATTTTTTCTCATGGATTAATGGCTGATCAAGAATGCTAGGAACAAATCACATGTTTCTACAACAGAGAAATGAAGACAGGTTAGGTACTCCGTAAATTAGCAAAATCTTCTTAAGATCAATACTGGAACATACTTTAGCCAAATCTGAAAATGGGGATGAATGTGTTGCCAGTCACTGACAAGACGGAAATGGTTCAGACTTTTTTGGCATAGTCTATTCTGAAATTGACTCTGGAAAGTTTTAGAAAGTTCTCACAGCCATGAATAACCAGAAAACATCTCAATATAAAATTTGATGTCGGTGAAAGCAAAGAAGTATATATAGGAAGAAAAGTAATCTTAGTCACCAGTCTTACCATTAAAGCACATGGTGAGGGGTTATAAACATATGTTTACCAGGTGGAATTGTTGTAGATAGTTCTCCAAAAACATTGAACTAATATTCAATGGTATTAAAGAAAGGCAAATAGAGTATGAAGCAAAACAAAAGGTATAGAGAAAAAATCACCTCTTTTAGTTGACCAATTCATGTTTTTTTTTTTTAAAGGAGAAAAGCTATCAAGAACACATTTCTTTCTTCAGGTGACCTGGCCAAGGGTTGGAAAAGTCTCCTTGTGGCTTATAGAAGCCAGCTGTAATGGCAGAGTAGCTCATCATTAGTTAGCAATACTATATTATTAGGAAAATATGAAGCATTGCACTGAGATAGCTATGCCCTTCCCTTTAGAAAATTTCTGCACCTCTTTTAGGCTTACTGAGGTCCTTTAACTATTTCCACAATGTTTATCCAAATTCTGGTGGAAGGTGGTCAGCACCTTCCTATTTAAAGTGAAATTTCAAATGAAAAGTTCCTGTAGCCCCAGGTGTGGCCTGAGGACACCCCATCTCAACATGTCCTGCACAAAGCAAAGAGCTCGGCTGGGAGGTGTCCAGGCATCCATACACCCAGGTCGGCATTCCTGGCCACGGGTGCAATGCCAAGGGCAGATGGAGCACGTGTGCTTAATATCACCACCCTCTTGTTAAGAGTTTTAGGGTTTCATTTTTACCCTAAAATGGTCATTTTCCAAGCAGGCTTAGCAATTTTTGTGCAGAGTTATATATTTTTATGCAGAATCTTGTATTTTTATTGTATTATGCTAATACAAAAATAACTCGTAGACATCCCCTTAGCATGTCCTGGAAACAATCAGTCCATCTAAATCATAATTAAAATGAGGGACTGTAACCAGGGTTACCACTCCAGTATTATATTTGCACAATAAAGTTAAAAATAGTTTCCCTAGTGCATGCCAGGACTAATGTTCTGTTTCTTTACAGGAAATATAGATACTCTTAAACTTTCCCACCTGTTTCATTTTAAGAAGATCAAACTACAGAAAAGCACTAACCAATCAAATACTCATCTAAGAATCTTAAATGTCATGTTTTGTAAAGAAGATATGAGTGAGGAGATCTAAGAGAGAAGAGATTGAATTCCATACTGGAAATCCCACTGCAGGTTGCAAAAGAGCAAGATAAGAGTAATTGAGGGAAATCATTTCTGTTAATACCTGATCGGTGCCCTGAAAGGTGAGAGGCCTGGAACCTACTTCTGGACTTGGTTTCTAAAAATTACTGCTTTAAAATAAAATGATAGGTTGGCAATAATGCTTGCAATGTATCAGAGTCTATTTAATAAATACATAAATCACTGATAGAAGGTACTCAGTTATTTAGTGGAAAAAAAAAGCTTTGCCAAATGCTAGGAAGTATTTTCAAAACTGAGACATAGTTCTCTGTGCTTCAAATAATTCATAGAAAATACTCTTCTAAAATGCCAAATATTTTATTCCTAGGTAAAGCCGGCTGCCTTATTGTCTACTTTAGAAGTCAGTTATAGATTATGTCTACTTTTTAATTCCCACAAGGAAATGACATATTTTCATCCCGTTAAAGATTAATATTCATTTTGACCCTATATTTTATGAAAATAAATTCAAAATGCTACATTTCTGATAGCACAAGAGCTCTGAATTTTCTGATTAATATCCACTGGGATATGCAACTCAGGCTGCATGCTAGTTAAAATAATAAAGTGTTCCCCCTTTGGATGTGGCAGAAAGAATAGCAGGTGGTCACTGTTTACCCTGCTAAAGCAAGCCATTTGGTTAGAGAAAGCTCATTTTGGACCTGCTGAATGCCATGCCTGAGCGATTCTACTCCTAACAAAGCATCCGAGAGGCTCATTCATATCGTTTCATTTGAATGAGAATTAGGCATCAGTGACTGCATGTTCAGGAGCTGCTATTACAGAATGGCTCTGAGGCCACATTTATTAAGGACTCTCTGTCTAAGAATTTGGCAATAATCTGTTAAGAGGCCCCTACTTTTTACATTTGACTTTATATATCAGAGTGAAAGTCAAGAAGGAGCAGCAAAGGGAGGAGCAGAAGGGAAGGCTGCCTTGTCCCTTGGTGAGAGCTGCCCTGGTTCTTCCTGCATCACCGTAGAAGACCCGGGCCTATATATTTTCATTATGGAAAGGGAATGTAACAGTTCTGTGATACTAGTGAAACTAGATGGAAAACCATGCTCAGATTACATCCATGGACAATTGCAATGCAAACTATTGTAATCACTACCAGATCTCTGGCAAAATGCTGAAATAAATAAACTGAAATCTAAATATTCTACTTTTATAGGTAACTTTTTCCCCTGCATACACTTCAAAAAACTGTTTCGGAAAACTGATTTTTTTTTTCCCTGGTATGGGTCTGCTTTGCAAGCTGGAGTTTCACACTTTATCTCAGTGGCCTAATAGTTTAATGACAGTCTAGAATGTCTGATCGAAGGGTGCAGTATGAGATAGCTCCTTACATTCAGTATCCAATTCAGATATTCTAAACATGAGGCCACATTTCTCAAAATCAGTCCAGAGTGAATTGAAAATTATAGGTGTCTAATTTCAACTTCTTACAGGCTACCAAAGAAATCTAAAATTATCACATACCTCACGAACCCACCTTTTAAATTTGGGCTATTCACTTTTTCTATTGTTATTTTTATCCTGTACAGGATGGCAGTTAAAATAACAATTTAGGAATGGTTAGAGCCTCCTGTAGTGTTTAAATTATTGTAGTTGGTCAACTTGTAAGATTCTCTCAGGTTGTTTACCATTGGGAAGTGGGAAAATAGTTAAGAGCCCTTCTTTGAGTTTCTTCTAGTTTTCTATAACATAAAGGCTATCAAAATAAATCATATAGGTTTTACCAATGCAAAATTAAATAAATAGAACGAGGTTTCAACTCTGTACTCCTTTTAGTCTCATGATTGTTTAAACAATATCTTCATATCCGCTGGAACTGCTGTTATATATAAATTAAAAATAATATATGCTTATCTATATATATATGTATGGCCACAAGTGAAAATAACAAAGCACTTTTTATTAAGCAACTTGTATTTGAGGAGATACCAACTTGTGCAAAAACAATGAATATTAGAAAACTTGTGAGAGAGTTAAAATCTGTGAGATTTGCAGTTCAATAATCTGACTAGAAAATTAAAGAATATTTTTAATTACACCTTTTACATGCAGGATATTTATTTGAACTTTTGATTTGAAATTTCACTTTAAATAGGGCTTGGTTCTGTTTTTCCACTATTTTTTCTATTTCTAGTCATTTTTCCATATCGATGTTATAGTCTTTGACAGTTTGCTGCCATTTAAGAAACATGTTGCAGCCTTAGTTAACATGCTTATCATTGTAAGAACAACACAATCTAATCAATCAAATGCAAACATGGAAACTCTAGTCTGTGGTTTTTCTTTTAATCTAGATTGCATGACAGTCTCTTGTAACTCTTGAAATGCCTTATCAAACAAGGTTCCTTCTTGCTCTAGCCTTCTTTTCCTGTTTTCTACAATAGCATTAAAAATTCTGAAATTCTCAGTGAAGCAGTTCCTGAGCAAATGATGAAAAATACTTTTAGAACTAGGTGTTATTACTAAACTGAGATCCAAAATAATGACCGACACAAAGACCCTCTGACTTACTATGCTTTCAAACTTGAAACCCTTACATTGACTTCCAGCGAAATTCTTTATTAATATTAAAAGTTTTCCTGATAACTGAGACACTTTCTTGGGTTCATATGTGCCAGAATTACTGGAGTGACACACTCCATTTCTGCCTCTCTGATCTGCTGACTCCTTCATTTCCTCTTACTAGTGAAGATAAGAAGATTGCTGGGTTAGAGCTTTTGCTGTTCTTGTCCTATGCATCTGGCACTCCTGTAGAGATTAGGTTATTTCCAGGTGCGGGTCTTTTAAAACAGCAAATTAACTTTTTTTTTTTCTGGCTTGGTAAAGTATTTGATTACATAAACATCAGGACTAAGTATAACCTTTAAAGTTATTGTAAAATATTTTTTTCTTCCTTTTACTATTACCATGTCTTTTTTTTTTTACTCACCCTTGGAAGAATATGAAAATCATTACTGTTTCCAGAATATATCCACTGTCAAATTCCTTGATCTTCTTTACTGTTCTCCTGAAGATTTTTTTCTTCACAATAATAAACTGAGACACTTAGTCTTTTTGTAGGTCTTTGTGATAATGTAAACATATATCAGCAATAGAACTTTCAGTAGTGAAGCTTTCAGAGTCTTTAACCTTCTCTGAAAATTAGCAACTGTCAAAAAATCATGACTATGAAAACTCAGTGAAGGGTTCTTTAAAACTACTGGAAGAAGTGCGAATGTTCTGCAGTAGTTTCCAGGGGAGTGACTCACTGCACCTTTTCGTGGCCAACCCTCTTGCTGTGAGTGACTTATAGGGGAAAATGTAAGCTAGTTACCAAGAATATGAAAAGTAAGGCATGACTTGGCAGGTGGCAGGAACCTGGTCTCTTCAGAAGACAAGCCACTTAAGAAGAGGTATGAGTTGGAGAGCTTTCTGTTTCATTGCTTGACTGTGGAGCAGGGCTTTTTGGCAACTGATATGCTGTTAGCTGCAGTATGAAAATTCTTTGAATCTTTTGAGCTAAGATCAGCTTTACATTGTGGTGTATTTTTCCCTTTGGGATGATAATCTGATAATGACCAGAAGTTTGGTCATGACTACTGTCTGGATAAGAGTTCTGGTTTGATGACATATTCTAAAAGACATCTGAAACTGAAGTTTGAATTCTGAGATAGATAATTTCTTCTCCCATGGACACTATTGTTGGATTTAGACTCCAGATGATTCAGAGCCATTCCTTAAATGACCATCCATACTCACCATTGATTGTCATCATTCAGAGAAGTCCAAGAGGTCTAGAAGCCAGGGAGAGTCCTGCCGGAGGGTTCTCAAACAAAATCCATCAAAAAGGTATCTAAAAACTCTCATAAAGCCACTAAACTGGAAACAAAGAGATTTCTTGCTCATGGGATTTATCAAATCCTCCAGTTGCTTTAAGCTATGGATAGCTACGAGAATGATCTTACTTGCCTCTACTCCATGACTGACATAAGAGCCCTGTGACAAAGTCAGTTCAGCACTGCCTCTGTGCAGCTAGTGCAGCATCAGGACAGAAAATGGTACATTGCTTCCTCTTCCTTTTTGTCTCAGTCATGCATAGTGTAGTAGTGAAGAGATTGGGGTCATTTCAGACATGACTTGGGTGCTGAAAGCATGAGTTTTACAGCTATTAAATCCTAGCAGATGGTACAAGGTCCTAAGTGGGACAGTTTCTTCAAGAGGCCAGGCTAGCAGCTTTTCTTAAAACAGACATGATATGAGTTGTGTTCATGAGACCTCCACTTCATGCTGTCAGGCTTGCCAACTTAGCTTTTTGTTAACACTTTCATTTATGGTGAACTTTATTAACAAGGTCACAGTGAAATTGCAATTACAGGTTTTGTGTTTGTAAATACTCTCACCTACTGTGTATACTTATACATATACACAAATATATACATATATACAAATATTCTCACCTATGTGTATATATGCATTAGAGCTTTTTTTTTGATTTGGGCACAGTGAAAAGACTGAGTTTTAGCTAATCAATGTTTTTTTCTTCTATCTATGGATGAAGTCAGATCAGCTATGCATATCCATTTAGATATCCATAAGATACTGTTAAAATACCTGCAAAACTTAGTGTTGTGGGCTGGAATGTTCTTATTCATTACCCAGCAACATTTCTACTGAGTAATGTTAGGCAGTTGGTATTTCTCTTGGTTTATCTTCCTTGCCTTACCTTGCCTCGCTTCGCCTCGCCTCTCTCGTCTCTCCTCTTTCCTCTTTCTTTCCTCTTTCTTTTTTTTTTCTTTTTTTCAGCTTAAAAACGAGCAGTTGAAAGTGCCAGTATGAACACCTGGACAGCTAGTCTTTAGTGCACAGACACAGATTCGCTTTGTATCTTGTCTTCCCTTCTCCAGATGGCAAAGCTAAATACCTGGTCCTGGTTCTGGCTGGCATTGCCATATGGATGTCTGAAAGCTAACTGAGGATGGTCTTGCATGGCGTTTGCTTTACTTATATCTTCACAAGACATTGGCTGAGTGAGGTGGGACTGTGGAGGGAAGAAGAGCTGGTCCCTCCTCTTTGGGTAATAGAGCAATCACTTTGCTCCCTTGTAGGAGGTTGTAGCTGGCAAAGGAACTGGAGGCTTGTGGAGCTGAGAGAAGCCAGCCAGGCCTCAGATATGATGGAGATGGCCTTCCTAGGACCCAGAAGGACTTAGGAAAGTCTTTACTCTTCCTAAATCATGGAGTTGTTTGAGAGCAGGGTTACAGTGGACGAGGAGAAATAACCTTGTTCAGTTGTTCCTGGTTGCTTTGAATTTTTCCTATTTGAAAAATTTGTTCCTGTTTGTTTTTTTCTGTTTGAAAAGTTGTATTCCCAATATACATACAGATATATATACATATATATGTTTACTTTCAGATAAAATCTGGATGTTCCATTTATTGCCTTCTTTGAGGATTCAGTGCAGAAAACTTTGTATCCTGTCACAACACCCAAACCAGATAAAAATCAAACAAAACAGAGATTATTGTGAGGAATGTATCTTCCTCTTGGATTGAGGATGCTTATCAGCCAGTTGTTTTTATTTGGCCAGTGAATAGTATTATTTGATTCCCAGTTATTCCTTGATTGTCTTAAAAGTAGCCAGGTCTTTCTTTTATGTGAGGATGTCATCTTCATTGAGAGGTGTGAGAGGTGTAAAGATCCATACTACGATCTATGCAAACTCTGCTTCTTAAATCTATTGAAATATTTTTGTTGATGCAGAGAAAAAAGGTTCTAGCTGTTCACTGGAGGAACGTTGAGAGGATTATATTTTGGGTACCCTGTGATCTATGTTGATTGCTTATTGATTTTGGGGTGGA
This sequence comes from Crypturellus tataupa, assembly GCA_034781795.1. Taxonomy (NCBI): domain Eukaryota; kingdom Metazoa; phylum Chordata; class Aves; order Tinamiformes; family Tinamidae; genus Crypturellus; species Crypturellus tataupa. The sequence continues at coordinate 6,003,109 of JAWLRI010000833.1, forward strand.
GTTTAGTGTTGGTTTGGATTTATGATATACTAACTGACTTAATTTCTCCCTTGAGAAACTACCTTTTTTATGCTATACTGCGGCAGCAGAAATCTGTGCAGATACCACACTTTATCTTCTGAGATCTAATAAAAAAAAAAGAACTTGCCACTAGAAGATTAGTGTATGGGAGGGCATCTGACTTTAGAACTTTAGCTCATCTTCTTGAAGGAGAGAGAACATTTAATAAAGCTTGACTTCAGGGTGCCCATGCAAAGCCCATCATTCTGGGGACACTTTTCGGGAAGAACTTATTCCTTGAGCAAGTTGCTGGAATTCTGTTCTCTGTGCTGGAAAGATTAACTTACTTCTATTCAAAACTATGGTTCCAGTAAGTCTGAGTATTTCAAACCTGGAGCTTAGCTGAGGCTCAGCAAACAGCATATAAAAATAAAACAGGCTCATTTGCTTAGTTTTTAAGATAAAAAGAGACTCAAGGTTATCAGACGAGATAGTGGAAATTAGGAGACAGTCATTGTTTGAATAATGTATTAAGAGTTCAGAACACAAATTGCAAACCAATGTCAGAAGGTGGGAACAGTCAAAAGGGTGAGAAAGACATACAAAGATACAGACCATCTATAAGAACCCAGGAGGTAATACTATTTTATTTGATTTCTCTGTTTCCCTTCTGAGACAGCAGCTGGAATCTGCTTTGCTATATATTCATTTTTTAGTTTTTTTTTTCTAATTTTCCTTAAACATATAAGCAAGCCATTACACATACAGAAACAAGAAAAACCTCTGGGAAATTAACAAACCTAAAACAACCTTCAGAGGGGAAATAGAAAAACAGAAATAAACCACTAAGTTTTGATACAAGGCACTATATTTAAATGAAAACAATAGTAAAAGAAAAATCCAAATTATTAAAAGCATTGTAAAGTTCTTGCTTGAACAATAGACTCTTTTACAAGATGGATTTTTGGGGTTGGGCTGTAGCTTTCACTGTTCTGCTGTAAAAAAAAAGGACTGTAAAATAAAGCCCTAACTGGGCAGTTGTGGATTCTCTTGGCGTTGGGTTGTATCGTGACATCCAAGGGAATGCACTGGATGATGTGTTAAGGATACATTAAGAAAAGAAAGCAAGGCCAGCTGTGTAATTGTCCCTCAAGACATGACAGTCCCAGTCCAAATCCCTGGGGGGATACTCATTTGTTCCCAGAATCATTTTGCACTCAGTTTCCTGGAGATAAATGTATAGGAGGAGACCTCACAATCCTCTCAAAATGGGTACCATGTGCTTCTTGACCAGGTTCAAAGATCATATCCTTTATATTATGCTGTTAGGAAAATATTTGGGGATCCCAAAATGCTCAGTTATTTTCTCATAATTGGTCTGCATAGGCAAAGGAAAGGTTTAGTCTGAAGATATACAGGGGAATTCCAGCTGCTCTTTGCTGCAGCAATGCGGTTGCTGAGGAAGTTGGAAAGATGTAGTGCCTAATAAGGAGCATGTAAATGTGTCATCCTTGTGTGCATTTTCAAGCCCTCTGATACAGGCTTAGGTTTTGGGGGCAGATTTCTAGCTCATTGCATGTGGAATTCTATATGCCTCTAGTGGAAATGCATAGAGACCCTCAAAGGGAACAGGTAATCTTAAGTGAAAGTCATACTGACCCTTTAACTAGCAGTGGCATTGCCACACAGCTTGCTACAAATGAAGACTGACAAACTATCTTAGCAGGATACAGGCTTTCGGGTTGTTGTGGTCTTACATCCTATCAATTGCAAGCTGCAAGGATGCAACATGCATTTCACAGCTGTTAGAGACAGATCTGTCCAAGGCAGGTGTGGGTTCAGCTGGAGAAAGAGAAATAGGGACTCCTGAGTTTACCATTTCTTGGCAACAGGAGTCTTGCACATTCCTTCCTCTGCTCTGGGAAAAGGCCAGGAAAGGGTCTGGGAAACTGAGAACACTGAGATGTTATAATTAGACTGAGTTCTTCTGCCAGAAGTTCAAATTCTAGAAAGTGAGCCCCTCCAGGTCCACTTGGAAAAGTTTGCAAACTCTTCTTTGTTTCCCCCTTAGATTCAAGGGGAAAAGCAGGTCTGAAAGCTGCCAGTAATTCTTTATTGGAATCAGCTGCTTGAGCTGAGGCTGAGCCCAGCCATATAAACAAAGAAAGAGCAAGGATGAGTTTTGTGAAGACAAAAGCAAAAATAGCTTGTTTGAAATATTCTTCTCTCCTTTTCTCTCTCTTCATCCTTCAATTGATTTAACTTAATTAGAATCTATAGGATCTCACAGACTTTGAAAAGCAAAACAAACAAACAAACAAACAAAAAAACAGACATGTAAAAAGAATAAAAAGGAGATGCTTTGCAGTGGGGAACTGTGGTTTATGAGTTTTATTTGCCAAGATACTCTCAAAGGAGACAGCACCTCATTTTCACAAATATCCTAGGAGATAGCAGGTGCTTTAGGAAATGTTCACGTTTGCATCCGGCAAGTTCAAATAGCCCAATTAGTCAAAGAGTACTTACCACCTAAATCAAATATCTAAGATGCTTTCCAATCATGTGCCACGCCAGGAAATGTCATCAAAATGGACAGTTATCCAGTGGCAGTTCCACCTGAAAGCACAGGTTGTGATTTCAAATATGTTTGGGTTAAAGAAAAGATTCCCACAAGTTGTGTGCTTTCTTTCTCATGTCAATATGGCATATTTTCCTCATCGCTTATGTGATAGTTGGAGGTTGCTAATTGGAAATCTTGAAGCATTAAGAGGCCAAGATGGAGATTTCTGAAACACTGTTTACCAGATATTTGAGTCCCTTTCTGTCAGAATGATAGCAATATATCCAAATGTGGGAATGTGAACAGATACTTAATGAAGATGGCTTGTGCTGAAACTCGCTGGTCTGTTCAGGATGCAGAAAATAAAGGTGGATTTGCTGGAAGAGACTGTGCTGCAAGGAAGCATCTCACTTAATCTCAGTTATTCACAGAGCAGACAACTGCCGCTGAGCTAGCCACCTCCGTCTTCCAAAAAAAACCCCACATATTGACCAGATATCTAACACTAAGGGCAACATGGATGACAGTCACTGCCTGTGTGCATGTAGGCAGAGGAAATCAGTGTCTAACAGTGGTGGGGAGGCGGCATGGTGGAGAGGAAGACCTCTATCATGTACGGAGTTAAGGCCAAAGCCTCACAGACTGACTGGCAACATCAACCAAGCAGTAAGAGCTTTCTGAAAGTCACAATGCTTCCTATTTCAAAATATGGGCAGTTGTAAGAAAAGTTAATGTCTCTAACCATCACCCCCCCCCAGCCAATAAATTACCAAGAGCTTGGCACATATCTGTAGGTTTGTGGACACCATTTATAATTCTATCTCCTGAATCAAAATTTGTAATTATTGATCTTGCCCTTGTGAAATTTGTGTCTGCTACAGGCAAGCTTCTTTGCCAGCAATCCAGGTGCATCTGGTCAGTCTGCCTCACACCGACTAGGCCACTGCATGGAAATCCCATCCATCAATTGATTTCTGTAGGTGCTGGGTGAAATGAACAGTAAACCTTTTTAACCACAAGAAAAGTACTTTCTGTCTGGAATAAAACCAGACACTGAATACTTGGATGGAACTTTAAAACTTAGATGTGACACAGTTACAAAAAGAAGAATTTAAATGCTTCTTGAAGAGCAAGGAGAGGTGGGAACAATGCAAGATCAAACGCAGGATAGCACTAGTTCAAACTAGGTGGGCTTTGGGGTGTTTCAGTGGTAGACACTTGGAGAGGAACAGTCTTCACCTGCTGCAAACTTCAAGTCCTGAATGCCAAAAAGGAAATAAAGTTTTAAAACTGCAGTTAAGAGCAGCTGCTGACCCTGTCTAAAAGAGAGAAGCTGTGATCCCACTGGTGATGTAGTAGACCACAGTACATGGCTGAAATGATCTTAGCAGGTTGAAATAAAGGTGAGGACATTTCTGTTTGAGCATAGGCGTCTGGTGAGCGGTGTCCCCCAGGGGCCAGTCCTTGGTCCAGTCCTGTTCAATTTGTTCATCAATGACCTGGATGAAGGCACAGAGCAAGTTTGCAGATGATACAAAGCTGGGAGGAGTAGCTGACACCCCAGAGGGCTGCGCTGCCATCCAGAGGGATCTGGAAAGACTGGACTGGGCGGTAAGAAACCTCATGAAATTCAACAAGGCCAAGTGCACCTGGGGAGGAATAACCCCAGACACCAATACAGGCTGGGGACCGATTTACTGGAGAGCAGCTCTGCACAGAAAGACTTGGGCGTCATGGTGGACGACAGGTTGACCATGAGGCAGCAGGGTGCCCTCGTGGCCAAGAAGGCCAATGGGATCTTGGGGTGCATTAAGAGGAGCATCTCCAGCAGGTCGAGGGAGGTGATTCTACC
>JAWLRI010000833.1:6014919-6061069 GCA_034781795.1 Crypturellus tataupa
CCTTCCTTCCTTCCTTCCTTCCTTCCTTCCTTCCTTCCTTCCTTCCTTCCTTCCTTCCTTCCTTCCTTCCTTTTTAAAATTTATTTCAAAGTTAGAGAATGTATATCAAGCAGACATCCCAAAACTGCTGAAGAAAGACTAGAAGAGGAGGAAGTTATATGGAGAGTAGGTTCTTTCATACTTGTTAAATAGAGTTTGTAGCCACTTTTCCATGCTGATCTTATTATGAAAGAGTTCCCAGAAGATAGAAACCAATTAACTCTTTATTTTGGCAGTGATCATTCTAGGTGTTCCTTAATGGGCACTATTCTTGTTAAATTATGAATGAGCTTTATAGTAAGACAAATGCCATTATCAGAGTTATTTATTCATGGGCTGTCAACCGTAACATCCCTACACTAGTTTTTCTCAAAGTTTAGTATCGATCATTTGCTTTAATCAGATGCATCAGGGGACGCTCAAAGATTCAGCAACTGCAGCTTTGAATATCAGCATCTCTCTCTGGGTCTCTGCCAGGCCTAAGTGAGTACAGAGGCCAAGCATTAGGTAACAAGAGCAGTAAGTGGGGCTTACTCGTCTTACATAAGGATAAGTGTGTCCCCCAAACTCTAACTTAAATGATGATTAGCCGGTCTGTGCTGACATACATGCCCACTACTCTATTTTCCACTTGATTCTGAGATTTGAGAGCATCTGCCCAGAACTCTGCTGAGATGATACCCTGAAGAACTGCTGGTGGTGCGGAAGGGTCTTGCTCACCTTAATGGTATTGACTGGTGTGGCTATGTCTCGCCACGTAAAATCTTCTAAGATGGGAGTAAATAGTCTTTGTTTTATGGTAGCTGGGAGACTCAAAGTCTAAAATCAGCATTTTGTTGGAGGAAGCAATTTAAAATAATATGTCTATAATGTTTATATTGCTTAAAGAGGTGACCAAGTGCATCATAGCAAAATCTCACCCAGCTCAGTAAGTGCTTGTTTCTACATTATTTTACGTATAGCAGAAAGTATCTTGGTTCTACTCTGTATTTCTTTATACAAAAATTCAGCTTTACTTCATACTAAATCCAGGCAGATAGAGTAAGAAATCAGTCCTCCTTTTTTTTTCTTCATGGATGTAACCAGTATCCCTGAAGCACTTTAGCATACATTTCCCTTAAGTTGCACGTGAAAGTTAGATTCTAGGTCTGTTAGTTACCACCGACTTATTTTAGAGAAATAGGCAGCGCTAGATGTCAGTTTGGCTAGGAAGGACATTTAAGTGATGGCAGGCACAAACTTAGATGCTAAGACTATTTTTGTACCACTAAACTGAGGCAGGCCATCACACAACCCTGCGCGCTGGTGCATGACCATCCATATGGTCGAGTTGCTGGCACCGTCAGCAGCAGACTCGCACTTTCCCAGACAGCGCCCGCACAGTTCAGGGCTCAGCATGGGCCTGACACATTCTCAATAAGCACATTAAATGCAGTCAGTCTGTTTTGGAGGCTGGGGGGGTTTAGCCATATGGATGAGAAAAAGTTAGCTTAGGGTCAGAGGATGGGCCCAGGTCCATTTTATTTACTAATTTAGTCTTAACTTGTAGTGGTCTGCAACCAGTGATGAGAGGAAGCCCTCCCTAACCATTATTTACAGCTTATGTGAGGACACTGCAGCATGCTTGGATATAGTGGGAGCGCTAGTAACTTCAGTTTCAGATCAGGATAAATCATCCTAAAGACCTGCAAAATCCTTTTAGAATACAGCTTTGCTGTTGCAACATGGGATCAATAAATTAGGAGCCAACTCTTAAGTTTTTGCTCAGGAATGGGAAGCCCTCCTTTGAGAATGATTCTGTTTTCTGTTGCCAGAGCACAGACCTAGAGCAATTTCACTGAAGTTGAAGAAGTTACCTGGTATAAAAGCTGCTGGAGCCTCAAGCCTACTGACTTCAAAGAGTTCAGTCCTTACATCAACAAATGCCTTTCAGACTTAGGAAATTGCAATGAGGAATTTCAAATCGAGCTCTGCACTGGGAACCGATTATAAAATTGTATATTTCACTACTTTTCATACGGTCCATTTGGCCTGTCCAAAATCTGAAAGAAGAAATATGTTTGTTCCTGTTCAGATTTATTATCAGGATTATTATGCTTGTATAAATGATCTATAACACGGCACCTTTACATTAATCTTTTACTCTGATACTTAAAGGTTTCAACATATTTTTGAACCACGGTTTACCAGAGCTCATTATAGTTTAGCACAGCCTGACCTCCTTATCTTTCTTGTTCGATAAGATAGTAAGAGACAGTGTGCACATTTCCCCTTTAAACTGAGACCCACAATGCCTTTTCCCTCCCCACTCACTTTTTTTTTTTTTTTTTTTTGAATTCCAAAGTCCCATCGTTTTGCACAGGCCCATCTGCTTCTATTTTGAGGCAACTATTCTTCTGGCTCTGGAGTGCTGGGTAGCACTCCTGCTAAAGTCTGTCACTGTCTCTGGTTAATCAGCTGGAGAAGCTGCTGCTGCCGCTATCTCTGCAGCACTCGGCGCCCATGACAGCCTGGGGAACAAGAGGATTGGAACAGAACCCGCTTCTCCCACATGTTAGTGGAGAACATATCATCCCGATTTGAGCCTTTTTTTCTTCTTTTTTTTTTTTTAATTTCATACTGTAGCAAAATCAGTTTTAAAGGATCCATGGAGTAGTGATTTAAGCTGTGTCTAGCAAAACGGACCATGTAGTAATTTTAAATAATATAAATCAGAAATTTCCAGGGTTAGTCGTAAGATATATTAGTAAAGTGATGCAGGCATTTAGAAGGCAAATGTCTGGTTAATTTATACATTTACTTTGATTGTTAAATTAACACCATTTTTGTATTAGTTTGATGTACCCTTCGTGTATACGTGTGGGTAAATTCTACAGAATAAAAAAAAAAAAAAAAAGGTCAGTTTTGAGCAGAATAAAGCATTTCATTATCCAGCCTTTCTAATGAGGGAAAAATACATTTGGGGAAGAAGGCCAAGGTTGACCATGAGTCCCAGGTCGCTGGGTCTGGGCACAGAGGGTTTGAGCTGTGCTCACGGACAGTGTCTGTCCCTATGCGGGGGTCCCTCTCCGAGCACAGAGCAGAGCCCCGTGTCCACAGGGGAACCGTCTCCGGTTCCAGCGTGCCCGATAATGCCGCAGTGTCGGGCCTGCGGGTTTGCCAGGAGAGCAGCAGAGCCTGAAGGGGTGAGGGCAGCTGCAGGCAGGAGGAACCTCACCCAGGGTTTTGAGCTTCTTTTATTTTTTGTTCGTATAAAACCTGTTTCCTGGATCCTGTCTGGATTCAGGAGTGGGGCTGGTTGATCTGAAATGGCGTTCTTTGACTTCCTTGACTTTTAATGTCTCCATCCTGAACACATTGCTTCCCAGCGTCTAAATCACTTAAAAGTGGCGTTTAAGGTTCCAAAGCAGGTACATACAATCTATGGAAAATGTCACCCATCTTCTTCAGCTATGCGTTTTTAAATTACAGATAAACAAAGTCCTTTAAGTGTTGAACTCCAACAAGGAAGCCCAATATTTGCATAAAAACATAATTTTCCCATTTTCAGAGGTCATTTTTATTTATTTATTTTTCTGAATTGGCAATGAAGTTGTTCTGTTTTATTTCATTTTCTGCTTCCTGGGATGTGTCAGGGCTTAGAATACTTTTCTTGTATAGTAAAGATAACATTTGATGAATCAAACGTTTGACAACATCTTCTTGCTGTCAGAAAATACATTCAGAGTGCTCTTTTTATAAGACCTAATCTGTACATTCTGCAGTAATAGCCGAGTTTTCCTTTGTAACCTATATATGATGTCTCTGCCTGCCTTCCTGCATTCTAATCTCTGGGTATCTCCAGTTGTGAAATGTCATATATGCCATTTGCACCTTTATTCTAAATGAGCTGCAGAAAACAACCTTATCACACTTGTGTGTCATTTGCCTTTCAGAGCTTGAAAATGCAATGTGTTAATTGCCAGTTATTACTTATTTATGATTACTGCACCAAATCCTCTTCTGATTTTTTTTTTTGCAGCTCTGAAATCATGTTGTGGATCTTTATTATCATTATTGCTATTACTGTATTTTTTTGTCATAAAAAGGCCTGCATATACAAATTATACTTTTTGACTAAAATGAAGTTTTTTTCTTTTGATTTTTGTATATTTATGTAGTGATGAATTAAATAATGGCAATAGTAATTTAAAGACGCACACATAAAGTGATTGGTGACTGTGAAGTCCAGTCAAAGCATGTTTAGCAGAAAGTTGTCAAGATAGAAAGGGATTTATGCATGCATTTATTACCTGCACTAGTGGGAGTTTCACCAATAAATCCCTTGGGATGAATGTGAGCCTGCATTCTTCAATACTAGTGGAGCAGACCTTATCTTCAGCAATCATTTTATTTCCACACTTTAATGTTCCTTTTCTATAGTGCAGCTCTCTATAATTTTTCTAAAAGATTTTTTATCAGTCTTGATCAAGTGTGTTAGCTGATAAATGGTTGAGAGGTGCAGACTACAAGGAAGGATGCAATGAGTCATGCTGTCTCCTAGAAACCAGACAGCAAATAGCTTTCAACAACTATTTCAGCCTTCCCAAGCACCCTCCACTCCAGTACTCTTTCAAGATGTAATATAGACTGCCACACTACCTGTACGCTCAGGAAAACTTGGGAAGTAACTTTAATGAACAAAGATTATGTGGTGCTCTTCAGTACCAACCCAGGGGAATTAGACTAACACTAACGAAAGCAGAAGGATGTTGAGAAAAGTCAGGTACAGGTGCTATTTCCCCATCAATTTGAATGTGGCCTTCTGCCAAAACGGTGGGCCCAGCTCTTTCTCTTATATCTGACTGCACATTTCCTTATCTTATGGTAGCACTAGCTGTGATATCATCAACAATGATGACTGAGAAACCTACAGAAAAAAAAAAAAAAAAAAGAGTTTTCTATGTTGTGTGGCTATGCAATTGCTACTACCAGAACAGGAGATGCATCAAGAATATAAGGCACAAGGTGCTGGGGAAAAGAAAGTCTGCAGTGTAACTTGAGATTGCTAACACACACCATCAGCTAGAGTGATTCCTTTTGAAGAAATACATTTTTAGTTTGACTAGCTAGACAAACTGGATGCATAGGGGATCGGGGGTAATGTCACAGACCGCTGAGTGGCATCACTGCAAAGGTCTTTCCAGGGAATTCTCTCTCTTCTCCACGTGCTGCTCATGGTGCAGAGGCATCACACATGATATTGCAGAGACTCAAGACACTTCTACTACTTAAGAAAGAGTAAGGGTCTACAGAGTGACTCACTCATTACCCTGAGACACAGACAGGGAGGGGTCCCTAGGCTAAGGTAACTAAATCTTAAGCAGAAAATGAGCCTCACTTAAAAGTCACTCACAAAAGCACTTGGGCTGCCTTCTCCAGGTGCCTGGACAACATTCTGTAGCCCCTCAATAAAAGGGGGGTGAGGTCCCTCCCAACCTCAACCATTCTGTGATTCTGTGATTGTGAATATTTATGGCACTGAACCTAAGAGGCTGAGACCCTCACTTGTGTGCCCTGATGATCCAGTCGTGTCTCTCTGGCTTCTGTTGTAATAGTTTCTATAGTGATGACCTACAAGAAAAAAAAAGTAATATTTGCATATGCCTTTACTGATCTTGCATTTCCTTCAAGTTCTGTTCGAATTAGTAATAAAGGATAAACATTCTAGGATCACTGTGTGGAAATTCCAAGTAAGAGCACCAAGCCCCTCTCCTTTCCAAGCCATGGTGGTTTTGGGAGCCCTGGCCTTTACTAGAAGCTACAGTCACTCTAAGGGTCTCAGTCAGCCCTTGAACATCTCATCCCTTTTACAGGAACAAGCATAGGGAGCATCACACCACACATTCCTGCCTGTGATCCATTAGGTCCTTGAGTTGCTCAAATGCAACTGCCCTGCACAGATTGCCTCCAACAGCTGTCTCTAGAGGGGACCCTTCCCACAGGTCCCCACTACTGCATGTTCAAAAACTGTTTTTACTCAGTGACAAAAGTAAAAATACAAACAAACAGGGCACATATTACAGTTTAAATTGGATTTTTTTTTGTATAAACTCAGATTATATGGTTATTTAATGGAAGCAAGTTTATCCTTTCTGGTAGAAATGTTATGCTCTCAGTAAAAGAAGATCTTTTCCTCTGCTATACCTATGAACTTATCCTAAAGGCCTATCAACCTTGCACCCCTATCACGCCTATACTTTTTTTTTAACGTGAAGTGACTATTCAATGGGTTTGTTATCCTGCAGAGCTGTGGATTAGGTTACTGTGACAGGGCAATTTGGAACCTGATCCCGGTTTTATAGGACCTGGGTAAGACCAATCTTGAAATGTCTGGAAGGATGATCTATTCATCTTCCGTACGGATGTTTTGTTTCTCATAGAACCAATCCCCTTTCTGTTTGCTCCTACTGTGAGGTCGTAATCCTCTGTTTGTGATACCCCCAGGATTCCCAAAGCAACAGGTTATCATGTCACGAGCAAAGATTTATGGAGCCCTGGTGCAGAGGAGCAGGAAGAAGGGTTCTGTTGTGAGATGGCCCTGTTTGCAAACACTTGTTGCAGTGATTGCCCTAGTGGGAGGGAGTCCGTCTCATGTAAGTTGTATTTTAACCATGTAAGTTAAGTAAGTGACTGGTTAACAAAGTGTGACTGAACACAGATATTCACCTGTAAGTTTTCTGCTGTCCATAACTTCTGATTGAAATGCTCTAGCATCCTTTTAGGTAGTTTCACAAGTGTTGTTAATAAAAGGAGGAGAATGCTTCAGCATGGACAACAACTATATTAAGTCTGTATAAAATGAAGGAATGAAGGAAGAGTCAAGATAGCTGTGGGAGCAGCCTCAGGGACACCCTAAGCAATGACTGAGGTAGCATAGCACTTTCCACAGGCCCATCGCAAGCAGGGAATTATAGAGCCTGCACTTTTAGAAATGTCACGGGTTCTGCTCGACTACTGGGTCTGGCACATTGCACATTGCTCTGGAGACACAAGAGATGCCTGTTTGCTGGTGCGTGTGGTCTGAGAACTGAATGTGTGGGCTTTGCTCTCAGAGTGTGACACTTGCCTGGTCTGCATACTCTTCCATAACTTGTCCTTACAAGGAGCAGTAAGGCCCCAAAGTGTGCCAGAGATTAGAATATTGTTTTGAATCTAACTTGCACAGAGACTGCCAGGCATTTCATTTGGCATTTCACTGAGATGTAACCAAATGTGACTTCTTGGATGAATTTCTCAGCAATGGCTCCTGTGCCCTTTTTAGTGGGATTTTAGCCCAAGTTCTGAATTTTTGCTTTCCCTGTGCTTTAGCTTTAGGTTGAATTTGTACTAGAAGGATTCATTTTCCAGATCAAAATCAGGTGCTGTAAAGGACAGCTGAAATTATACAAGAACATTTGAGATTCAAAATTGTCCTTGCCTTGCTTGGTAAGTCAGTCATGTGAGGTTTATAGCAGGCTGCATAACTGAAATATCCTCTGACTTCAAAAATATATATTTTTTTTCTTCAGCTATTTTTCAAGGAGAAAAGACCTTGTGTAAGCCACATTGAAAATTATAAATTGGTGTCAAGTGATCTGGTTACTGGAAATCTATTGTTGATTTTCCTCATGGTCACAAATTCTACATGAAAACAGATGAAAAGATCAAAGTATCCTGTGGTCATATGAACTACATCCTCAAGGAATCTTTTTCTTTCCCCCAGCAGACATGGACTTTACCTTTATATTAATGCACACCAATTGTTTTACTGAAAGATCTCAGGATCCTTCTGCATTTCCCATGCATTACCATCCCAACACATCTTATGCTGTAAAGCTGGCAAAATGATTCATGTGAAGCTTCTTATGAGCTTGATCTCAAAATGATCAAGAATAAAACTGATGACAAAAGTAATTGGTTAGTGTTAACTTTCCCTATCTGGGTTGACTAGACATCAGAGAAAATGTTTGTGCCGGCACAAGAGAAGGGGTGATATAGAGGCAGGAAAAAGCAGCCTAGGGTGGTAGGATCACTTCTGTTGGCAACAGTTCTGACTGATACTGGCTTAGAGTGCATATGAAACTACAGTTATATTTAGATATCTGTATGTTGGCTTAACTTCCCCTCTTACTGTTGCTTGTACAGATTACAGCTCTATGAAATTTACCTAGAAATTTACCTAGAGCATTTTACAGTCCTGTCCCAAAATACAAATCCTGAGATGACCTGAACCTTGGTTTCAGTTTCAGACCTTGACTCCAGAGCCACTTCAGTTCAGACATGGTCTGAACAGCATGATCAGATGATGATCTGTGATCATTTGACCTAGTGTCAGTCTTTGACCTTCACAAGTGTAGAAAGAGTGCTGGATAACAGATCATTTAGAGACTTTGATCATTGCTGCAAGACTTTCAAGATAACTCTGATTATGACGCCTGATTTGCTACATCTTGTTGGAATCGTATAGATGTTCTGATTATGAACAGCTGTGACACTAAAAGAGATGGGCAGACACAGCAGGCAGAATCAACACTTTATGCTTGATGTAATTCCCTAAGACTGTTACTGATATAGGCTTTAGTGTCATTGACTTAAAAAAATGTTGTTAAAACAACACTATTTTCAAAATATGCACAGATACAACTGATATTTTTGGAGTTTCTTATTTGTTCAAAATTAGTCATCTTGCCATTCTAAATTCGTCACAAGCACAATCAGCAATCCAAAACAATCCCTCCTCAAAAAGTATATTAATTTGTGTTCAAATATCCAAAATCCATATCTTTTTACTTAATTCCTTAAAAGTGTGTCCAACTTTTATGAACTACTGAATCCTGAGTCAGGAAAAAACATATAAAAGTGTTAAAAGACTGCAAATAGTTTGAATGCCAGGTAGGAAATGAATAATGAAACAAAGAAATATGTTTCTTGAGAATGATTTATATTGTTTTACACCCACACTTTCCTTAAATAACTTCTGTGGCAGAATTATAACTATTTACTTTGTATATTTTTCAGCCACTCTACTGATTCTTTGGACTCAGAGATTCCTACCATTGGAGGATGCGAAATGACTTATCAAACACGATCAGAACACAGTGAATAGGCAGGTTTCTTGATCACCATTTCATAGAAATGGATCCAAGGCGCAGAGGTTTAAGTGACATTCCCAGAGACAAAGGAAGCCAGTGACAAAGATGAGAAGAGAAGCCCAGAGTTCCTGAACAACATGTACTAGACACTAATTACAAAACCAGATGTTTTCTGCATACCTCAGAGATTTTTCCATTCTTGACTGTTCAGAGAGGTCTCTGTATCCATTTCTTTCTGCAATTTCCCTATAAAACTCACTGCGCAGAAAGCACAAAGCTTTTAGGGTGTGTGGTGAAAGGATTAGAATCTCTTCTGGAGTTGTTATCCTTAGGAAATGTGAGAGAGAGATCCCTGATGAGTGGCTCTCTGATAGGCTGATCAGAGATCCAGGCCTTCCTCTGTCTGGCACAGGGCATATGCCTGGAAAAGATGCAGATTTCTTAAGGCAGAATGACCTGAACATTGATGGTTTATCTGTGCATAGGTGCCAGTTATACAAAGTATGCCCCATGATTACAAGGGAAGTATCAGAGTACATGACGCCCTGGGAACCAACTTGTACATTTTTACAGCACCTTTCAAGCTCTCTGATTTTCTTTGTAAACCTGACAAAGAATAGGGAACTCTGAGAAATTCCTTTATGCCTCCCTCCTGATTGAATAAAGAAATAAATCTTCTGTCTATGAAAGGAGGTCTCTTTATATGTGACATTGCTTATCTAGATTACAACAACATTCCACATATAATCCTGTGTTTTTCCTGTGTTCTCTGAGCTCTGCTCCAAGGAAAAAAAGGTGTATTTCTTGGGTTTCCAAAAGTTTGCTTCCCTAATCAGATGTGACTGTTCTGCTGGGTTTTTTTTTTGACTCTGGTTTTCCCTGCATTGTGCTGGTGTTCCTGTCTTTGATCCTTAAGGATTACAGAACAAAACAGGAAGAACTGCAGTTCTGTTTCAAGTCATTTCTTTCTTATTTTTCTTCCATTTGAAATACTATTCTTGATTTCTTAGCTAAAACATATTGAAATAAATGCAACAAGTGACACCTCATAAGTAGATAGAAGTGTGAGAAAATTCTTGGGATGACTAAGTCCCCTCTATCGCCTATTTATTACAGCCAGTCATATCATACATTCTTTTCCATAAAGTTCCATAGAGCAATTTAAAACTATCTTCCTTTCTTGGTATCGTTCGAAGGATGATCCAGAACTTCATCACTCTTCTGGTTCCTTTTGATTTCTTCAGTGCAGTCACTGATGGTAATTTAGAGCACTGCAAAAATGCCTGTGCTAACATTAAACCGTCAGTCTTAGAAACAATCTATGTGGGCAGCCATGCTCAGCATAGGTCATCCTAGTTTATGTCTCAGCCACTAAATATATTACCTGTCTCGTCTGGTTTAGCAATAGGACCATATCTTTAGAATGAAGCCATTGGCGATGAGGAATTTGCCTCCACAGCAAGCATTTTAGGGGATTTTACCCACTTTGCTCAGTTGAGTCTAAGCACACCGATTCAGTTAGTGGCTGGATCTATTAGTGGCTGGATCTCACTAGACAGATTCTTATTACATAGTCTAGGTTAATTTTATCCAAAAGGAGTGCAGCTGGAGCACTCTAAAACAGCACTTCAATGTGAAGCAAACCGGATCAGGAGATCTGCTTCAATAGCACGCCCTTGATCTTTAGCAAAACACTGGACATGCCTTCTATTTTGTTAGGCTAAACAAGCCAAGGGCACTTGAGTATGGCCCTTTATGCAGATACAGGCCATCTGAGATGACTCTTGCCATGCTCTGAGATGGCCAGATGCAACTCAGTTGGGGAACAGAAGTGGAACTTTCTAAGGAAAGTTTAAGTCTGTCTCTATTCTCTGCCATTTAGTTTGCTCCAGTCTCTTCATTTAAAATGAAATCTATTCCCCATATCAAACTGGCAGTTGTTTTCCTGGCCTGCACCAA
Source organism: Crypturellus tataupa (assembly GCA_034781795.1). Classification (NCBI taxonomy): domain Eukaryota; kingdom Metazoa; phylum Chordata; class Aves; order Tinamiformes; family Tinamidae; genus Crypturellus; species Crypturellus tataupa. The sequence continues at coordinate 6,026,031 of JAWLRI010000833.1, forward strand.
TTTGAATATGTCTTTTTAGATTGGGGATAAACAGAACTGGACAAGCTACTATAGTTGTGACCAATGTTTGGAGCTCATCATTTAGAGTCTGCAAATGCTAGTAGACATCACTACATGAGTTACAGGCAGTTCCTATTTCAAGGCTATTTCAGCAATTCTATCAGATAGAAATTTAGCCATGAGCTTCAAATAAGAGAGGCAGACAATGCAGACATAGAATAAAAGAATTACTGAGTTCTGTAACACAACTCACCAGCCTACTCTGAGCAGCACCCATAGAAAATTGTATGGGTGTAATGGATGTTTAGAATCTGAGCCACAGTGAAAATCTTAGGAAATATCAAGGACATATTTTTTTCATTTCATTCATTGGAGAAAATTTTTAGAGAGAAATTTGCTGAAAAAAGCACACAGATCTGCTGTGATGTCCCCTATAGGATATTGCAGGAGTGTGCTTTTGAACACTTCTTTTTCACATGCTGAGATACCAGCATATTAGGATCTTGAAATGTTCAATTCGTGGGGGCCATTAGGTCTTTGAAAGGTTTGGCATTGCTTTTTTTAAAATATATATAATTCACTATATTCTGTTAGCTAATGGATCCTCCATCCTGGCCAATGTGATCCATTATATTTATGCACCACAGGCATAAACTTAACTACCAGTGGGATAGAAGGCAGATGGAAAAGAAAGATGCCTAGCTGTAAAATAAAAGATTGAAAGGACAAAGAAAACTTCTGTTTTGACAGCCATACATGTCAAATACATAAAAGACTATAAAAATTGGAAAGCAGCATACTCCCAAACACTTAACAGTTGCTGTCATTGGGCACTTCAAGTCAGAAATATGGTTCTGACTGACATTTGTGGGAGTATCATTCACAGCAAGGAGGATTGTACTGAACACAGCTTTGGTTTGGCATATCTATATTGCACTCTATAGCATAGCAGAGATATTCCCAAACCAGCTTCTCATCTGGAAGGACAAATTTCTATCTATCTCTGGCAATTAGCCACCTGAGTGGCCAAGGAAATTCAGCTGTGCTAGGAGAATGTAGCAGTACTGCCTCCAGAGCCCAAGCCAGGTTGTATGCAATGCAACGCTTTTTGCTTGGAGTGGATTTGAGCAGTTGCCAAAGGTGTGGCATTGCCATGCAAAGTGTAGACATGTCCTCTGCTGGTGATGCCACAGCAGATGAGAGATTTATCTGCACCACTTCCTCAATGCCTTATCTTCCCATTTCTTCTTTCAACGTATAAGTAGGACCTTTGGTCTCAAAGTGATTTTACCTAGTTTTGAACTAAAAGTCAAACACTTTGGGTTCAAAAGTTTAACTTAAATGTTACTGGTTCAATGTTCTACTAAGAGGAGATTAGGAAAGAAGGCTCAGAAAGAATAATTTCTAAGAAAGAAAAGTTTTTTAAAAAAGAAAGTATGGGTGATAAATTATATTGTAGAATTATAAACAAATGTTGAGAGGAACAGAATAATAATAAAAAAAAGTAATGGAAAAAAATAATACAGTAAATACATTCCATACTGCGAGGATAAGGGACAACCTGGCTTTAAGAACAGTCTGCAGCATTTTTTTTTTTTTTTTAGTTTGAATTGTGTGTTAATGTGGATTGGTTCCTTTTTAGCTAATTGAATATTTTCTGGGAAAAAAATATGGGCTCTAGCAACCTTACAGGTCTCAGCAAAAAGTTTTGGATCCTTACAAAAATCTCTGTCATTCCTTCTTTGATTTCTAGCTGCCTCTTAGAAACTTTATTCCCACACTGGTGATGGAGTGGAAATCCAGGACTTATATGTTCTGTGCTGGACTGTGGCCAGCTGTATTCCGACTGCATACACTCTTTGCCAGAACTGCTGAGAACCTGTGATGACATTTCTGGAAGGGCAAGATGTCTCTCAGAGTTCAGGGAAGGGGAGGATTATCTGTCATTGTAAGTGTGCATGTAATCTAAATAATAGCTCAGCTTCAGTTTGCAGTCCCGGCTGAGGTACTGGTTAATTGCTCTGATTTCTGAACCAGTGAGTCCATCTCAAAAGCTTGGGACATGCCCCCTCTCTCTCTCTCCACCATATTTTCACATAAATTTTCTGAATTATAGGACAGCTCTTAAAAAATAAAAATGCTCAGACCCTTTGTAGTCCTCTCTACCATAAAATGAACTGAACTTCTATGAACTTTCTGGGCCTTATACAAAGACCCTTGAAGCAGGGTTAGCCCGAGGGGTGTGTAAGCTGGGCGGCTGCCCAGCGTGCTTAAGAGTAGAGTGCACCACTGAAATTCTAGGTTAATGTTTATCCCCAGTCAATTAGCGTTTTGGAAAGGCATGAAATCCTGGCTTGCCCTGGGCGCTGTTTGACTAAAGGCCAGCCGTGGCCGGGAGCCCCATAAGGCCGAGGCTCTTGGCTCTGTGGGAGGCCCAGCTACACAGTGACAAACAAGCTTCCCTCCCAAGACCCTCAATACGCCATTCAAAAGAATTTTTCATCCTCCACCTGTGACCATGAAAGAGAGTTGACAGATGGGCTGTTGTAACGGGCTATTGTGTAAATAGCCCACATTCAGCAGAAATGCGGAGGGTGTGTATTTACAGGGAATTTGCATGGATTTTCCTTGTAGATGAGGAGGACTCCAGAAGAGCCACTGCAGGCCTGATGCATTAATTCCCTATGTCGAACAAAGAATTTTCTTTTTCTTCATTAGCTTCTGCTGGAAAGTAAATAAAACAATTCAAAGAGTGAGAGGAGGGAATGCTTTCAAATAACATTTGGCTTGGATATTAACAGACACCGTTTAGAAAGCTGGCCTCTCAAACCTCACCCTTGCAATGGCATTCACACCCATGTACAAAGGTTTTGTGTGGTTTTACCACATCCCTCTCCTCCTTACACCCCTTCCTGAAAATTCAGGGATATAGCAGATTGAGATATCAGGAGCAATGAGACAGAGATGGCTGTCAAGCCTGTATTGAGAGGATGGAAGGAAAGGTGAAGTAATGCATGGAGGAGAGCCAGAAAAATGGCTTCAGAGGATTCATGGGTTTGAAGGTTTGGGGAACTGAAGGTTGAGAGGGGAAAGGCTGAGAAACAGTAGAGAAAATTGCAATAAAGGGAATTAAAAAGGATTTCAACAAAGCAATGAGGAGCAGACAGGAAGAAGAAGATCCCAGTCAAAACCAGAGTGAGTAACTGGCATAAATGAAGGTGAGCTGCAGTGGCAAAAGGAGGACTGGAGTGGCTAGTCTGAAGGAGGATGATGAGAAGGCTGGAGAGGTGACGAGCACTGGTCAGTGGGTGACCAGAGGGGAATGGGGAACGGCTGACGGTCACCATGGTGGTGCCAGCTGGCAGGGCAGGGAGCTGGCTGCACAGAATGGACGGGGTATGTGTGGCACATGATTTAACTGGCAAAGGATAGCTGTTCCCTAGGGACTTCAAAAACATATATATAGAAGAGGTCTGGTTCTCAGGCACAAGGCCAGCAAGTGAGAAAAGGAGTCAGTACACATGTCCATTTTAGTTATTCCTTCTGAAGGGACGCAGTCTCTCTTAAAGCTCATGCTGTCACATCTGCATACAGCAGCTCCTGAACACTGTCGAGCAGGAATAATGTTCAGCGTGGGACCACCAGAGATAAAGGTGTCCTTCATCTTTTCTCTGAATCTTGCAACAAGTCCGCATTTCTATTTCCAAGTCAGGATTATACACTCTGCCTGACAGAGCAGTGTGGTTTCAGCCAGACTGCACTGTGACAGTCTGCAGGACTATTTTTGGAGGATGAGAAAGTTTTCTGGAATCCACACCAAATACCAGTGAGTTCAGCCAGCAGTGGAAGTTGGTGCCACTCACCTCAGGTGCATCAGCTTTTCCAGACCTTATTGGTATTTTGAACAGCTAAGGATTTGCTCTGTGCAAAATATGTAGAGTGTCTGTAAATGCCCTTCTCATGTCATTGACCACAGCCTTGCTTCCTGAGAAGAGTATAGAAGCCATGATCCTTGCAATGGATCCTCCGTGTGAGCTGTTGGGGCAGAAAACTATTTTTGACAAGATGAGGGATAGGCCAACTCTTGAATTTGTCATCAAATTAGTGTGGAATAGGGATAGCCAGGGCCTGCAGAAGAAGGTGGGACTAGAAGGGTGGTTGGCTTTGCTTGCTGCCTCAATATTGCCTGTCTTCATGGGGAATGGGATTTCAGTTTCTTTTTGGATGAAGGAAGAATGAGATGAAAGAAAAGCGTACCCATTAAAGATAGAGGCACTTTGTTGCAGTTTAGTGAGCAATTTGTACCTTCCAAGCATACAAAAACCAGGTAGTCAGTTTTGTTGCTTTTCCTTTCCTGATGCCAGTCAATTGCTAATAATCATGTTGTCATTTTTTTTAAAGAGTTGGCACCAAAACTTCATTCATTCCACTTAGAAAGAACCACTACCAACCTATTACAAAACCTGTCATTATCTCACAAAGTCATATTCTTGACATCTGTTAAGTAAAGGTTTATTTTACACTTCAAAAGTCAATCTGCACAGCTGACTAAACTTCTTCAGAACTGTACAGTCTGCTCCTGTCAAATATTTAGGAAAATAAAAGTTGGTTTAAGAAAAATATTTGTTTTAGTTAGAAAATGAGTTGCCTTTTTTCTGTATAAGAGAAAATGGGACTTTATTTTTCCTTAAAAAGTAGGGAGTGGAAGTATGAAGATAAAGCATTTCCTATTTATCCATTTTTTTCCGTATCAGAAGAACACAGCTGATTCCAACCTCTGTAGATTTCATTTCAAGCTTTGCATTTTTCAGGTTTAGTTATAACACATCCCAAGATTGATGGGGGTCAGTTAAGCTCTTATATGGTTTGCAAAGAACATTCTAGAAACAATGTGGTTCAGCGCATGTGTGATTTGCAACCAAGTCTATGCTGCATGACAATTTTGGCTTGGCTCTCACACTTGCTTATGCCATTAACCCAGGTGCAAGAATCTAATGTGTATAATTATAGGCCTTGGCAACTACATTTAGAAACACAAAAGTGCTGGAAGAATCTTTTCAGGTTTTCCCACACTTTATCCTACCCTATTTATTTCTCCTTAGCTCTAGTCTTGGCTAGGCCTACATGATATTTACTAGACCATCATACAGCTATTGCAAGTAATGATGCAAGTGCTACTGTGGTATCTCAGATATTATTTTATCAGCTCAGAGCAAATCTCAGCAATGTGGTGGACTGTATGCATGAGTCTGTTTTTTTATTGCAGCTTTTATTTTTCTGACCACTTTAGACACACTATTCTATTATTGAAGAACAAAACTTAGTCACTGCAATGAAAAAAATATATATATTATTTGGGAATGTTCTACCAAAATAATTTGTTAAATAATCTTTTTTTCCACAAAATCAGAAGTGTTCATAAGATCATTTCAGTTTACTTTTCCCTGCCCCCAAATCCATACGCATTTGCAGTACAGTAGATCTGTGAGGTGAAAATTCCAAATACCTCTCATCCATGTAGAATCATTCTCTGTGGTCATTTGTCACAAGTTCATACTCAGAAGAGAATCTGTTTACTAGTCAGTGGTCAGCAGTCATGAGCAGGTACATTTCTGATGATCACTGAGATAAGAATCATCACTGAGATAAGAAAGTAAATTCAGTTAGTAAGGACTTATCTTTACTTTAATGCAAAGACATTTTGATTGCCTCTGGCCAGGTGCTCTTGGACCTTATCTATGCCTTCAGGTCATCTTTGGGTCAACTGTACTGATAGCTCAACTGGAGCTTAGTGAAGTACATTGGTCTGGCACAACTGAACACACACATCAGTGTAGTTAAGACCTGCAAAGAATATTTTCTTGGGATTCTGCTTGTGCAGCCAAAACACATAAGATGGGGTGAGGGAAAAGGACAGGGAAGCTGAGTGTGGCAGGAAGTAGGGACCACACTTATTATATATACTATATATATATACTGCAGGACTTACCAGGTGAATTTTAATAGGATGATTTTGATTTTTTTCAAAAGAAATAAGCGAGATCCCATCTTTTTTTGAACTAACTGAAAGACTAGCTTAGAACCACAAAGAGCATTGAGTGGGATACTAAAGGTATCAAGTACTCAAAATCTGTGTATTCATTCCAGCTTTGCGAGCTGTCATGTTAACCTGAAGTTTCTATATTTCTCTCATTCGATGTATAGGGCTCATTTAACCTCAATTTAACCCTAAAAATGAGCCATTTAATTTGAGTGCATGTGCATAGTGTGCCCTCTTCCTGATAGCTGGCGTCACCTGTTCTCTCACAAAATCTCTTTCTTCATGTTAATTATAGAACAAACCTAGACAGTTTAGACTAAACACCTAAGTGTTAGTCTGCTCAAGTTCAGTGAGATTAATCCTCTCTGGATGTCTTAACTTTCCATACTAGGCAGGTTCCCAAAATGTCCCTGCCTATCCTTGGTCTAAGTCTTGCCATAATTCACAAATTCAGCATTCCTGTGCCTGATATCCTACAAGCCTGGTAATTGATCTGCTTATAACAAAGCCACAGAAATAAGAATGCAATATCCAGCATCTTTTTCATTAATGGTTAGCTCAGTAATTCAAGACATAAGACATCAGCTCCTTTTCCTATGGTGTATTAGAACCTTTATCTCCTATCTCCTGGAAGAATGCCTTTACCAGTGAGTGTGGACATCCTCTGCTTTTCAGAGTCAGCTTAAACATTCACTGAGAAAAAGAGAAAATAAGTACTAAATAACAGTGGTTGTGCTAGAAAACTGGACCTCTTGATGAAATGCTGTTATTATGCATTCCTGTGAGTGATTTAAAGACTGGGATTTAGAAACATCCCTCTTTTCCCTTTCTTCTGTCTCCTGCAGTTTAAGCAGGTCACAAAGTAAAAGAACCTCAGCATTGGAGCACCAGAACAATCTCTCACGACTTAGCGCTTTACCTACCTATAGCACCACCACTGACCATGGAGATGTGAGAAGGGGACCTATTTTTAGGATTATAGTCAATCTAGGAAAATAATTCCCAACCAATTTGTGTTGAATTTGATCGTATGATCTAAATTGTACTTCATAGAACCCACTACCACTATTCCAAATGAATTTCAGGCAATGTGATTGCATTTCATTATATTATACTTCTGTCCATTGCAGTTCATTTCTGTATTATTGATTCTTATTTCTGTTACCTTTATGAGATTTGAGGAGTAAGCCATTTTATAATGATGGAAAACTACTGTATCTACTAGTATAGTATTATCATTTGGACATGCACTTCTGAGAAATCTAGGTTTAACACATGCTTTTATATACTCAACTATGCTATCATAATGTATTTTGCATATTTTTTTAATAAACACACTCAAGTAGGATGTCGATCAGTGAGTTTTTCCTTACAAGGAATGACTGATTTTCAGAAAGTCTAAGGTTCAAATATGGCTACCTGCTTAGTCTAATTTGTAGTGAAGTGTTTATACTCTTACCTCAACCATTTTGATTTTGTAGGGCAGCCTCTTTACAGTGATGGCTGCGTTATAGTGTATGACAAAAGTCTAAGATAGGTTTAATGTAAGTTCAAATCAACTTAATACAAAATGACCCACAGAATTTCCACAGGGGCAAACACAGTCTTTCAATACTTGATGGGATAATTCCTTATGAAATGATATCAGTTGGGATACTGCAACTTCCAAAAGAGTGTAATATATTAAATGTCAATCAACATGAGTTTATGAAAATAGTTCTTGTCAAACCAACCAGAAGTCTTTCCCTGATGGGATTACAAGCTGGGTTAATAAAGGTAAATCGCGTTGCTACAATAGACGTAGATTTATGTCAGGCATTCAGCTGAGTATCCGACAAGCATTCTCTTTAAGAAACTGTAATGACTAAAAATCAACACTGCACACATTGAGTTTATTAGAACTGGCTAACTGGTGGGTCTCAAAATGTAAACAGGGTATCATAATTGCACAAGCATGTTTTCTGTGAACTTTGAAAGAATGAGGGGGAATTGGTCTGTTATCCCTTCTATGTATTTTATTTTTGTATGACTGTGTCTGGTTTAATGGGTCCAGTTCTGGGGTTCAGTATTTTACAAAGATGTCCTGCAAACTGAGAGAAGGACAGTTTGGGAGAGAAGTGCAGGAATGGTTAAATAAAAGAAAATAAGGCTTGTAAATTCAATGAGTTCAATCTGTTTAGATAATCAAAGGAAAGGCTAAGAGATGACATAATCACAGTTTATAAGTATCTCCATAGAGAAAATCCATTTGATAATTATATCTTCTTCAATCCAGCAGACTAAGACATAACAAGATGTGAAGATGGACACTGATGCTGGAAAAAAATCAGATTTGTAGGCATTATTTTTATAGGGAAGATGATTAACCTCTGGAACAATTTAACATGGATTATGGTGAAATCTTTGTCTCTGGAAATCTGTAACTCAGAACAGGATTACTTTCAGAAAGATTGGATTAGATTATCACAGTGGTTCCTCACAGTTTTATAGTCTAAGAAATACTTGGGGGACTTAACTATTCAGTCTGCTCATATTTAAATGAACATCTTTCACTTGTATCTTTCCCATTTTGTTCTGTCTCAAAATTGGTAGCATGGACCAATAACCCCTCTCATATGAGAATGTGTTTATATGTTGATGCACTTTGTGGGTTGCCATAAAAGTTAAACTACTCCTTTAAGTAGTTCAAAATGAAATACAGTCTCTGGCAGCAGCAGAATGTACACAGCTGTAGCATGTGTGCCTGTCATGTCATACCCCTAGCAAACATTCAGATCCTGGCATGCATTTTCTTAACATAAATAGTTTAGAGTACATGCTCATGCTCCGAGAGAGAGAAAAATTGCTCAGTCTACTATAGCAACCCTGACCAATGGGGATTTAATGCCCTCTTTAGAGAAGCCATCTCAGTGACACAACTCTACTGGCTTAGTCTATCATTTAATAGCTGTCAGAAGCAGCTCAAGGGCCTGGTCAAAATCTGGACTATAAGATACACAAAGATAGTACTTGACTGTGTGCTATGTGATGATAGAGAGTATGCAAGCTAAGTCTTTGATAAGGATGGGATTTATGACATAACCCCTTTGGTGTGTTTTTTAATGACTAAGGAAACAGGGTTGGAGAACCTCTTTGGTGCTTTTTCTTCTCTGAGGTGAAATAGCTCAGACACAAATGAGGAAACGGGACCTCATCCGGTCAACTGGCAGAAAGCATTCCTGGATTTGCTTGTCCACAGAGCCTCATACCTGCATGCCTCCAATCTGTATTTGTTAGCTCTATGTTAGCCATTCTTAATGCTGATGCATGATTAAGAAAGAACACATGAATCTCACATTTTTTCCCAATTATATCTGGTCTTTTAGTCATATTCTGTCTTCCATCTTTGCATTTTCTTACTGCTTTCTTCCTAGTGTTTCCTTTGTTTGCAATATTTCCTCATATTTATTTCTTAATAATACAACTACCATAACATGTAACTGAGAAAAGGAATGTAGCTGTTTCAAAGGAGAGGATTAACCATTATATGGATTACAAGGATGACTGTGGTTACTTTAGGACATAAATCAATCCACATTCTTCAGGATATAAATCATACACTCAGTGTCTGCAACTTAAATAAGCAACTTTCCTCACCAATATGTTGTTGCATAATTGCCTGTTATGAGAGTTTTACATCTTCCTCTGAAGCATCTGGTATTGGTACCATTAGTTTGAACTGGTGTTGTAATTCCTGTGTGCCTATGTGGGGCATTCCTGTGACAGTTCAACAGCTGCTATATTCCATCTCCAATAGGGTAGCCAGATGTCCGAGTGCTTTAAGACTGTCCCACTTTTCATCATCCTAATCTACTTCTTTTGCTGCCCTGAGGAAGGCCAGCTATCCTTATATTTCCATGCAGTTATGCTGTCTCTTTCACTGTGACATGAAGATACCTCCAGTGTGATTGTGACAGAAGAGGGAACAGGTTGGAATGAGGAAGTTTTTAGAAATCTGTTACTCATGAAAATATATACTGAAAAGTATTGTTCTTTAACTAAGTTCGTGTTCTGTTTTATGTCCTTTTTTTTAACTGCAAGGAGAGATATGTGTTGTAAATCACTGCAACAGTGATCACTATAATTAATTTTGTATAATGCTTTCCATTCCAGTCCTTTGTTTTCAGTAGCTCATAACTTTCTATAGCTTTTACTTATTGATTTTGAATAAGGGAAGGAAATGAAAAAAAAAAGCATATATTTTTCTTTATTATTAAACCATTCTGGTCACCATTTTTAAATGGTTCTGTCACTCAAACAGCTGCGAGTAGTCAGCTTTAACTGAGTTTGCTGTAGACATTTTAGATTTTTTTTTTTTTTTTCAAGCTTGGAGCTTATGAATAGCTCATGCTGGAAATGCTGAGTAGGTTTTTTTTTCCACAAAATTTCTTGTTGTAAGTGGGGTAAGTGAAGAAAATCAAAAGTATTCTCCAGAGGAGGCTGTCCTGGGGTGGCTATCTTGGGATGGCTGGGTGAGGAGGCTATTCTCATGCACCCTAGGATGGCTGAGATGACCTAAGAAGTATTCTGTAGACAAAAATTGCTGAAGGGTTTAAGCAAGGGGAATGGGCCCACAACTTCGGCACTGATATGTGGATTACTAGGTTCATAAGCTGTTTAACATTTTCTACACACAAGCAAGGTTGAAAGGTGTAAAGTGGCATTCTACAAAGTAGATGTCTACACCTGAACTAATACCCCCAATTTTTTCAGTCAGTGAGGATGTAATCAGCACTGTCATTTGAGTTAAGGCATCCTACAGTAGAAATATAAAAGAGGTTGGATGAGAAATACTTGCCTTTGCTATAAAGGGTCTATGTGGCTATCTCATGTATATGTGTCTATATTAAAATACTTAAAATTCAGAGAGATAATGCAACCCACCCTCATTTAGATCCACGTTGTTTTCATCTCCTTCCTCATAAAATCCCAGGGTTACTTTCTTACATAGTCCTGTTAGTCTCCTGCCTTTATTTTAGCTGGCATAGCTTATAAAATACACATGCAACAGTTTGATCCAAGCAGGAAGTACTTCAAACATGGGCTAGGCAATATTGCTGCAGAAATAATTTAGTCCTGATTCCCATTTTCACTTTCACTCCATACACTTCAGTAAAGAGGCTGATGAAGCGACCTCCATGGCCCTCTCACGCTTCACATTGGAAAACTTCAACTCAGCCCAAAGCAATACACTCTCAGACACCAACTGGTGATCACAGGAGTGAAAACATAACAACATGGGAAGGTTTTGCAGGATGCAAACATGCTCCTAGTGTGTTTACTGCACTCTCTTCCTCTCTTAGGTCTCTTCTTGCCCTCCTTACCTTCCTCCTCTGGTTCTTCTGTCTCCTCTTTGTCTGCTGTTTTGTGTGATCTGTCCTCATTACCACACAAAAGGCTTCGCACAAACCTCCCAAATCAGCACACAAAAGGAGGAGATCGCACAGCCCTGCTTCGTTCCCCTATCCTTTGCCTCATCTGTCAGCTGTAGGCTTTATGCTCAGTGGCCCTGATGGCTTAAGCACTTGGGTTTTGCAGTCAGTGTAAGGCAATGCTTTCAAGGTTAAGCTTGCTCGTTCGCCTCACTGTTGGGACAGTGAAAAAATAAGCTTCTGTGTTTGACAGCAGTATCATCTTATGCTATTCCTGTCTCCCCATTTAAAAATAGCCCAGCAAAACAATCCTGGGTCATTTGCTTGGTCCAGATCACTGTGACCCCAGTCCAGTTCACAGACAGCTGGGCCAGCCATGCTGCGTGTATGCAGCAGGTACAAGCTGGTTAAACCAGAACTGCTTCACAGAGAAATGTCAGAAATGACCAGAAAAAGAATAGGCAGTAAGGTAAGAAAATTTGCTGATGATACAAAGTTATTCAGACTTGTAAGGACAAGGACAGACTGCAAAACATTTCAAAGACTGAGTGACTGGACAATAAAATGATAGATGAAGTATAATGTAGATATATGTAAAGTGATGCACATAAGAAAAAGCAATCCCTACTCCTCTTAGAAAATGGTCTCTGAGGTGTATTAGAATTTGAGGAAGTCCAGAGAATGATCCTTTATTTTATGTTTCCTGTACAAACAGCTACTGTGTAGTCTGGAGCTTCTCAGCCTGGAAAAGGGGCTTAGAGGGGATATGGTAGAGGTCTGTGTAATTGTGGACGACGTACAGATTGGCTACTCACCTTTTTCAAATCAAGAGCTGGAGGCCATTGAATGACCAGAGTAGGAGCTAGTTTCTGAACAAACTTAAGGGGATGATTCTCTACACAGTAGGTAATGGCTGCATGAAACATCTCGCCAAAGGTCTTTTGTATAAAGTAAACATGTTATTGATGGGGGCTGGATAAATAGTTGCTCTCTGAAGATTACTAGATTACTAGGCAAATCACATCAGCTAAGTAAATTCTTCACTGAAAATACTTGACTGCATGGGTTTAGTTCTAAACTGTGATAGCTGCTTTTATATTCATCTAACCATGACCTTATCAGTAGGAATTTTCCTTTCTCTATGTTTTGCAATATTCACTATGCTGGCTATCATATAAATATGGAGTCAAGAGATGGTTCCTAGCTCAAAAATCTTATCTTTACAACAAGATATAACCTGTGTAGGGTTACTGGGAAGAAGCCTTAGCTAGCAACAAGTTCAGCAAGTTTTTCCACATGTTGTTCCTTTTTAACGTATGAATATGTAACTAGAAGATAGTAAATAATCAGGTGTTAAGAGTGCAACTCTAGGTGTATTTTGCTGAGGAATGAAATTTCTAACTGCTTTCCTTCATTCCTAAACACCTGTGTGAACTATTTTATACTTCAAAAATGTGTTGATAAGATTGGGAATGCACTGAGACGTAAAAGCATTTTAAGTATAAGCAAAAATGATCATTTTCAGGAAGTATACCGCCTCCAATCAGTAATGCTGTTTCTGCAATGTTGTTCTCAGAAATACTATATTTTGGTAGAAATAAACTGTGGAAATGATTAAAACTCATGATCTTAAACTAAAAGTTCTCAAATTAGATCAATGATTATGAATGTAATGTAGAGTGCACTAATTTAGGTATAACTTCATATGTTGAACAAGAAATGCAAAAATATATGCTTGTGCTAGTATCCATGTACAATGATGTCTGTGTGAGTTGATCTGTATATATAAATTTAGGTATTATTTTTACTGACAAAGAATGTACATGTGGGAGCATTCATGTCTTCTTGCATATGGCTAAGCTATCCGATTTTCTATTTTCTTTACTTTCTCTAAAATCCAATTTACCTTCTGCTTCCTTTGCATGCATTTTTAAAGCAAAAAAAAAAAAAAATCTGTTCTACAAGTCTTATAGGATTTTCTTTCCAGTGCACTTTGGGAAAAAATAATCAGCCAGATCATTCCATGTAATTTAAAACCCTTGATATCAAAATAAACGTGAAAGAAGCTGAATGGGGAAGGAAAACAGTGCTGCAACTTTTGTTCTCGGATCAGCATTTTTGCTGTTCAAGACTTCCTGAGTGGTAAAATAGCTCAGCCACCCATGCAGTCAAGTCAGAGGGCAGAAAATTTTTATATTACTCAGATTTCCTCAAGGGGATGACCACTGTGTGACCCCTTGGCGTTCTGTAAAGCACTGTGACTCAGAAACGTTGTGATGCTTCTATTTTAAAGAGTTTCTCCAGTGAACATTCAGGCTTTCCTTTGTGACACTCTTCAACTCAAGATAGTTAAAAGCATCTTGTCAACTCTGATAAACTAAGGTCTTTCATGGATTCCAAATATTAACATTTGATTAGTAGTAATAATCTACTTTGGTGACCAAAATATTCTTACATATCTCAAATCATGTAAGCAACCCCTGTCATTCCAACTACAGATGTAAATGTATGACTTTTTACTTACAGAACTATCCTATCTGTTTTTTTCTAGTACAAGCCTTGTAAGCCCTTTATTTTTCATTAATCAAAAAAAAAAAAAAACTCTCCTAAGACTTGTAAAATAGCAACATTTTCCTGTTTAAAAAGGAAAAAAGAAACTACATGACTGGGTTATAGACTCTTGATATATTAAAAATAAGGAAAACAAATAATAAAGTAGGTGTGCAAATTGTTGATGTTTAATTTATTCACATTTTCAGGATGGGTGATTAGAGTCTCTTAGGATTAAAATAATACTCATATAAACAAACATAAATGTGCATTTCAAGGAGAGATGTGACAAGTACTGTAAGCTAAATGAACAGTTTTTCAGTACTGTCCTGATGAACTTTATTCTGTTGCCTTCTATTTCCATGTGTTTGTTGGCTAACAAACATAGTTATATACTTCAAAGAAAGCACTTAGAAATATACAGCAGATTTTTCTTATAATCATAGATATCTATACATGTGGATAGCAGAAGAAGCAGTTCTCAAAGTTTAGGAAGCCGGACAACTAGCACAGTTTTTGCAGCCATAGGTAAAACCATATGTATAAGTGATGATGAAGTGGTTTAGTGGAAAAGAAAGTAAATACTATATATGGTGTATTAGTAGAACAAGGGATATTCAGATTAATCCAGGGGAATCAGATCATTGTGACACTTTCTCCCGCTCTGCATGGCTGCTTTGCTGCTGGCTACGTGGTAGCTTTGGCAGAGGAAGCTGGGAAGGACAACAACACTCAATAAATAAGACAAAACAGATAAGAGAGAAGGGGTAAGGAATAGCTGGAGTCTCTTCTGTAGCTTGCACAGCCTAATAGCAGTAGTCAGATGGGAGGTAGGTAGTCTCACAACCTCATTTTTCCTACACTCCAAAGACGATGAAGCAGGCAGGGAGCCAGGGCAGGACTGTGCATTTGAGTCACAGCTCTTGTCCTAAGCTATTGTGCAGGCTGCAAATATATTTTCGCTGCCAGCCTTAGTTCTTGGCACAAAGGGGAGAGGCAGCAGGAATGTCATTAAAGAAAAACTATCTCATATCCTGAACTTGTGTGATCTTTTATTATTATTTCAGGCTTTTGCTATACTACATAAGAGCTAAATATAATTTCTAGGTTTTCCTATGTTGTGTTTTGAGTTTTTAATAAAAGATGGGGAAAATCAGAACAGAACACCTGAACGGCACTGAACACTTGGCTAAAACTCAGGTAAGAGGCAAGATATGGGAGTCCTTTTGTGTCAGTTGTAAAATGCTTTCTATGTGAAATTTAGAGCAATTTACTTGTCTATGTATAAACATCTTTTGCTGTTTTACATAACTTAGAATATCCGTGACATTGATACAGGGCTGGCAGTAATGGCACAAAATCTGAGAGAGGTCCTTGGCTTTCTGGAGAGGCCTTTAGAGGCCTGAAAGGGTATTCGGGGCTTCAAACACCACGCTGTGAATCCCAGACCATTTGTCCAGTAAAAACTATTCATCCAGCTTCATCTCACCTATGCTTGACATCTTAGTCAGGGGAGTTTGCCCCCTTTCCATTGAAGAAGCCTTGATGACCGAGTAGTCATGAGGTCCTGACATTTTAGACAGATAAAGGTAGGGAACGTCAATCCCATTCCCTGTGCTAGAACATTGTTCAAAAAGAGTTACCAAATCTATATAATATGTGCCTGGCTCAGCACCAGTCATTCCACAGGGTTGTAGCACTAGGTTGACTGCCTGAGCACATAAGGAGTCACAGATTTCTGTGGTACCCCTGTGGACTTCATTATAAGTTGAAATATAACCACATCACAGTTTAAATCTGTTATGATTTAAAATATTTCATAGTATCTAATGCAACTGAAATTTGAAAGAAAAAAAAAGAAAAAAAATCACTTTTTTTTGAATCAGTATTCATTGTAAAGCAGAGAAAGAAAATACTACTCTTCGTTCCCTGAGAGAAGAATTATCGATTCTCCTTTATTCTATTTTATCTTTAACTGATTGACTTATCTGTTGCAAAGAATGTTTGTTGCTAATTTGGCCGTTTTGCTGTTCATGAGTCATTCTGGAAACAATCCTGATTTCTGCAAACACATTTGTTATTTGCAAGTATTCACTGAACAGTTTTATGTGAACAGATTTCAGCCTATTTTTTGTTCTCAGATTCTAAGTGTCATCTATTCACTTTTTGAAATGTTTGACTGGTCAACCAAATTACATAGCATTGTCTGTGCTCTCTGATAGGGTGAATGAAACTTATAAATACCAGTATAATGAATAGTAAATGATGAATAACAAATAGGGTATAACAAATATTGGATCGTCTGAAATTTCATACAAGAAATACATAATTCATGTAACTTTTAGGACTCAAACATTTTCCCGAATATCTGGTAGCTTCTAGAAGGTCTTGGAACTATGAGTAATACATGTCTGAAATATGAAAAAAAATATACTTTCCGTTTTATTAGCAAAAATATTCAAGAAACCATACTTCTGTGAGTCAAGAAATGTTGATCAGTCTGGCAATAAGGCATTTATCTGAATGTTCAAATGTGATTTATTATTATTCCCATTTGTCTTATGAATATATTGTTAAAGTACATATACCTGAACTCAGAACATGCTGCTTTTCAGCCAATGACAGGCAAGAGGAAATAAGCGAGCAAGGATAAAGAACATGTTTTAAAGTGATATTTAATGATATAAAAGGAAAATGATCCGGATTGCAGGAGCTTCAAGGAAGAAATTTTTCAACTGACACCTGTTTTAATATAGTTTCTAATTTCTTATGTTTCCATTTCAATTTCTTGTTCTTTGTTTTTAATTTTTGATCATCTTTAATCAAGATATTAAAATGTCTTACTTGTTTTTCATTTCTTCTTTATGTTTTCAGACATAAAACTGTCACATAATTATAGGTGCACCTTGGAACAATGAAAGTTAATAAATAACTCATTATTAAAACTATTAGTATTTCTTCTGAAGGCTAAAAGAAGGTTAGTTTTAAAGAGAAAAGAGAGGCAAGGCATTTAGTTAGCTGTCTTTCTTACAGTTCTCCCTGGTTTGGCTCCCGAGCATCCAGGCTTAGACTATGTGGCGGTGGCGCTTCAGCCATGCCCGTGACGGCTGCCTGGGCAGGGCTGTGTGCTGGCTCGCACTGCGTGAGCTGCTGTGCCCCAGACGGTCCTCCCCATCCATCTCCATTACAGCTGCAGTCCGCTCTCGTTCCTGACACTGGTTTCCTCTGGTGTCATTGGACAATGCACTTAGTGTCTCAACTTAGCGACCAGGAGAAGGTTTTGGCTGGTCTGGATGTAGAATAAGTAGGAGCTGTCCCTCTGTCTCCTCTACATCGCTTTGCATCATTGCCTCTTACTCTCCTAACACATACCCCTTGTCAGGAAGGGGGACTCCTGAAGAAAAGTGCATAGACAAAAAGAGGAGGGAAATAGGGCTTATAAGCCCTTATCTGGGGATTAGACAACCAGACCAGACGTGGAAGGCAGCTACCATCTATCATCTCACCTATTTTCTAATGGGAGCAGCAAAAGATAGCCAGGACACCCTGTTACTAGTATTTGAAAAAAAAAAAAAAACAAGAAAGAGCTTACCTAGGGCAAGTAGAATCATCACCTTCTGACTTTGCAGTGTTTCCCCTTGCCTTTTTAGTTCCCTCAATCCTTTTTTTCCTCAGCATTGACAACGCTCATTTCATTACAGAATAAAGGCAATGAGTCCAGTGTAATAAGATATCCCAATCCCAGTATACAAGTACAAATGGTACAGAATAGGCAGTTGAACAATAATATTTGGTTAGGACAAGTGCACCTCTCGAAAGATTTGCAGGAGGGAGAAGAACTTCGAATGGGAAGGATTCACTGTCTTATCTTGGGATCCCCAGATGGTGAGGGGAAAGGTCTCAGTGTACTAGGATGTGGTATAAGAAATACACCTAACACTACACCAAAAGTCTGCAGTTTCAATCTCTTGTCAAGTGTGTGAGTCCTCCTTTGTCTTTCGTCAGAGCCAGTCTTGTATGGGAGTAAAAGTATTTCTCTACTTATGTGAAAGGCCTAACTGAAAATACAAACTTTTCTAAAAAAAACCTTGTGCAGAAGTACAAAATACAGTGAGAATTGTTGATTGGTTTAAGACCATCAGTTAATCAGTTAAAAGTACTGTATAAGATCAAAGCTGTAATGTTGTTATCCTTTTTGGCACAAGTACTTAGCCAAATACCACTAGCTTTTATTTCAATTACAAGGAGAAAAGGAAGATAAAAGTTGTGTATAAAATTGGGGGTATCCTTATCGTTTGGAAAGACTGCACACTGCAGACTCTTTATTGAAGTTCGCTATGTATAAATTGCACCTCCCCTGCTAAGAAATGCTCAATCTTTCTTTCTAGATAGTTCCACGACAAAGCAATATTTTCTATATGGCCATGCCTGTGACTGCTTCTCCCTGAAGGCTTTACACTCATTTTCTCTATTCCAACACCTATCCATAGCTAGTTACACCAACTCTGCATCCCTGCAGGTATAACCAGTCAACCTCTTGGGCCACAGGTAATAGCTTTTGATCAAGCCTCTGTGACCCACTGCCTTGAGCGGTGGCTTCAAATCTTTCTAGTAATCTCACTAAATGAAGTAGCTTAATTACTCCATTCCTTAAGCCTGAGCAATGGCTGCTTACTATGACCATTGCTTAAGCCAGGTCAATAATTGTCTAGAGACCACAGAGTCACTTGAGAGCAGTCATTCTGTTTTTTTTTTTCCGGGATAACAATATTATTATTTCCTGATTTGCCATATGGACTGCATAGGAATGGGACACATAGCCAATTAACTCAGCCAAAGGTTTAACTTAAAGCAATAATTGTAGTGCATTTAGTGCACTTTGGAGCCATGGTTATCATTACTGAATTATAAATATTAATAACAGTTAAACACATTGTCAATGGTGCAGCTATTAAGCATCTGCTACCTCTGTTACGTGGTGCTTTTAGGTTGTATTGAAAATTCTTCTTTGGAGCATATGCAAGTACACTAATATTTGCACCTCAATGTAATCCAAAGTTCTACAGCCTCCACAATGGCCTTGACACTTCAGCATGGCTAATACAACACACGTACCATTCAGGAGCATCTGTTTTTCTGGACTGTTGATAAGGACAATAGTTATCAATATATGTAGAAAGAGAAGGCAGGATTCACTGACAGTTTTGTTACATACTCAGGGCTTCAGGCGCATGGGTTGTGCCCGCACGATTCTGGCACAGAAACCTCTAATAGTTGCTCCACATAAAAGCAAATCTTACCTCCTTCTCATTGGTACAGTGTGCTACTGCATAGAATAATACCTGGACCTGAATATGGCCAACAAATTAGTCTTTTTGATGTAAACAACAATTACCTAGTAATTCCACCTGCAAGTTGGAGACCCTTCCAGAATATGATTTTCTTGGCAACCATCAAGGTGTCCTGAGTGAAAATTGCAAAATATTGATTATAATGAGATAGAGCATTTCTTTCCAGTAAAATCCTTTCTTCAAGAGCGATGAATAAAAATATATCTTTTTAATTTCTGGACATATCCCTTAAAGAAGCAGAGCAGACAGACACATTGCTCTAGTGGTTTTCATTTCTTAAATTTCACATGGTGCTTTTTTTAACAGGTAAATGTACTTTAAACATGCCAGAGGGGAAAAAATAAAGATTTTTTTTTTCTACCAATATTTTTTCCTAGAATTACTTTGTTCTGAATCTAAGGCCCACTGGGAAAGAAGTGATTAACTCCTCAAGTCTTTTAAGAATCAAAGTGTATTTCTAATGAAGGAGAAACCTATCAGAAGAAACAACCAATGACACCATGTACTTAAAGAAGGTGTAATCAGGATTCTGTCAAAGCAGAAATAAAGCAAGTAAGAAAGAAAAGAATGAAGAATGAAGAGTGCAAAAGGCACAGTGTGTTAATATCTGCCTTCCTGCTAATTTTCTGGGAGACAGAAAAAACTAGGCTCGTGACTATGAGTTGCTCATGTACAATTCTTTCTTTGTATGAATTCAGTTTAATCTCAATGTGTTTGGGGTTCAGCTTTGAGTCTCAGTCTAACTCAGCTCTTCTATAAGTGCTACTTCTTTTGTCTATCTCCAAGGCCTTTTGAAAGTAAAAATATTTATACAACACTATAGTTTCATTTCTTGATTTACACTGAGAAACTTAAAACTTTAAAGAAAAGACCAGAATTCAAGAGGATGATTCATCCAATGTGCAACTTAATCAATAGTATTAAATATACAGATGAATTTAGCCACTATACGATTATGACTAAAAACATATTTAGCAAAAGCAATAAAAAGGCAGTTTATAAAATAGCAACTATCTATATAACATAGTTAAAACAGAGACAAAAGCGAGGCCTAGCAGAAGCAGAAAGTGAGAATTGTTAAGAAAACTGTCTAGTTAAACAAGAGTGCAGTTGTTATGCAAAAACATTAGAGATTGCCAACTTACAGCTCCATAGAAGGTGTGTAACATTATCCTAAGAAGAATGTTGCATATTTTGTACAACTATAACAGAAGTTTTACGTAATTTTATAGCAAAGTTGTGGAGAACTGTAAAAGCATCCAAAGAAGGAGAAAATATTCACCACACTCTAGTGGAAGTAAATATCATGGAGCAGTTAACCTAGATTTTGAGTATATTTTAAGTATGTTAGACTTTTTGCTGTTATTTATGTTTAGGATAGAGTGAATTGAGTTCACTTACTCTGGACAAATCTTTCTTTGCATTACGTATTTATTCTACGAAGAGAAAATTAATAAAGTAATCTATCTCCAAAGTCCTGACCCATTTTTGGTGTTCAGGTAAACTGAGATACTATGGAAGACACACTATGCTTTACACTTTGCATTAGATTTTTCTCTGTACAGTATGTTGTGGATGCCAACATCTAAAAGCCAAAACCAACAATGTTTTTGGCTGGAAAAATAAAGACATGCTTCTGGATGAATTGGACTCAGTGAGCTTGTTGGCAGGAGGGAACGGTGAGCAGCTCCTTTTGGTACACATGAGGGACAGTCTGCATGCATTGCTGCCATGGTTTTGTCATGAGCTAGAAATTCGTGCAACATAGGTATGAATTGCAAGGTTGATTTTAAAAAGAGGAAAGTACCATAATTTCCCTGTGTTAAAATGAAGCATTGCTTTGTGGTACTTGCTAAAGGATTTAGTGCCACTAAATTCAGTCTCAAACTAGCTTGGGGATAATCTGATAAAGTTAAATTCTCTCAACTTATAAACATTTGCATGTTATTTATTCACATAGTTTACATGTGTTTGCCCTGATAACACGAGCCTATGTGAAACAGCTGTCAGCAGCCACCTAAATCTGCTTGTTCACTGTCTTTTGCTGGAAGCCAAAAGCAAATGCCTAGGCCCCATGAATACATGCAATTCGTTTATCCCAATTAGAAACTAATTTCAGGCAAGTGCCACTAACCAAGAACAATGTCATGAAAAGCAAAATGAATGCTCTACAGCAGAACAATAAAGGAAAAAAAAAAAAGAATTTTAAGAGACCCCATGACTTGGAAAGTGGCTTATTTTAGTCATGTTATAGATAATGCGCATCTCTGCCACCGAGGTTACTATGTGCAGACGCATCAGACTCAACTTTTGAATTGGTTTTGGGTGTATTTCCCTGAGTTTGCAAAAACTGGAATAAGAATCTCACTTCAAAATATTTCCCTCTCTAGTTGAAATCATAAATACTAAAGGCCTTCTTTATGATCTTCTAACAGGTCTACCTTCTGCACTTGGCCAACAAGACCAAGTGCTGGAGCACTTAAACATTTCCAACCTTATGTAAGATTTCACTCAAGTCTGGACTGTGAATTCCGCACCTCATAGCTGCTGCTCATCTCTAAACTAAATTTATATACACCTCATCCATAGTTGTCCTGAATGTGTTTCTCCTTTAATTGATCGTTCATTTTATACAGATAGTAGTTTGGCATACTTGAGTGTCTTAACATACACATCAAAAAGGACAAGATCCTGCAGCCCCTTCTGTAGACATGCAAAAGCAAATGACCAAGTTCTGATAGTTACCATCACTGCAGTAACATGCAAAATTCACTATCAATCAGGTCTGTAGGGATTCCATAGGCTTTGTCTTTATCTTCATTTTCAGTCCTTTATATTTCTTGCATGGCATGCTGGCAGCAACAGTGTAGAATTATGGAACATTGTGTGAAGACACAGAAGAAAGGTTTTGTTTTCACATATTTTTAAAAATGATTATGAGGAGCTGCTAGTTGATTCTCCTTGAAATACATCATATTTTCATTAACACACTGGCACACATGTGTTGTAGTATAGGTACTTGAACAGCATTTCATTATAGTGCACATTCTAGTCTAGCAAATCAGTTATTCAAGGTATGAATTAGAGATATTGTATTTTCTTTAATTCTAAAATATGCAACAAAAGGATATTGGAAATTGAAATCAAGACCCCATTTTGTATACTATTTACCTTATTCTATTTTTTGTCAACCACTTCATGACAGGATAGGCAGAAGATTCTAATCTAGAAAAGATGTATAAATCAATGTGAGTTTCACTCTTATTTATTTTAAAAATAAAAATAAAGTAAACCTACAAACATACTAAGAAATTATGATACACCATATTGTGTCACAATAAACTAAGTAAATATAACCAAAGAATATTAAAATAAAGTAAAACTGTTCTTTTTTCAGAATACAATCATCACATTGAATTTGTGGTTTGCTGAACATTTGTTCTTACTATTATTTGGAATGAAAGATAATCATAATCAAGATCTCAAAAACCCATTAGATGTGGATTTCCTCTTAGTCCTGTCTAGTGTTAGAGTGCAGAAATCCTATTAGCAATAGTAATTATTTTTGGGGAAAATGAACAATATTTGAATAAATGCCTGTTAGCCTTTCAAACTGTAACAGATAAGATTATAGCAGCCACAGTAGCTACGGTAGCAAGGGAAAATTAAACTGTATTTATGAGATTTATGCACAAATCTATGAGATTTTATAAGATACATGTACAAATGCAGCTTAAATTTTGAGTGACACAGACTATGTAGCTCCTACACATCATCACCCATGCTTGTAAATCCTACAGCAATTCCTAACAGTTTTGAACCTTAAATTTTGAGATGCAGCCTGTATCCAGAAGTCTATCCATTCATCCATCTGTCCTTCTTTTTTCTTTATTTCCTTCAATCCTTTCCCTCTACCTCCTTCCCTTACACTTCCTCCATTCTTCACTCTTTCTTTTTATCCTTTTTTTTAATATACGGCCGGTTACCTCCCAGGCCTTTAGGATAAGACAATTGGAAAGTAAATTTAAACATTTTTGTCATTCTAATGATTCAACATTGTTGCATCCATTTTATAAAATATTTAGTAAAGATATTTGGTTACTTTAAAATATACTGCATATTTTGGAAATGAGTACCTCAGGCATTCATCAGGTCCAAAAATGGACTGGTCCCTTTTGTTATGTGATGTCTTTTTTGGGCTATATGTCTTCATAAATAATGAATGATTTATATTTTCAAAACAATTATATAACTCACTACTGACACAGAAATTACAGATGGCCTATGTTAAATATGTTTTTTTCTTATGCATGAGGTTTATGTCAAAAAACTTCGACTGTGTCAGAATTAGACACAAGCAAAACAGTTTGGTTTTATAATAACTTCTTTTGAGTGATACATTCTGTTTCCTAGTTTAGGTATCTCATACTAACGTAAGGATAAGAATGTTTTATTTGTTGGAATGCTGTTAAAAAATTAAAAAGAAAAACAGAAATGGATATTACAAGCTGTGGAATTACACGACCATTTCAGTCCCAAGTCATGAATTAACTTTGCCTCTTTTTAACAGTATTATCAGCTTTTCCTTATTCTCCCTCCATTATCTCCTGGCCATCAAATTCCAATGTTTAACCTGAGATATTTTTATTTTAACCACTGTCAGTATTAAAAATAATAATAAGAAAAAAACTTTACTTTTCCATACTATGATCTGGGGGAAGTGAGAGAGAACTTCCTGTTCCATGGATCAGTTCCTTCATTAATTATATCTTCTTTACACATCAAGATCACATTGAAAAACATTTTACTTTAAAAATGTATAATATATTTGATTTTGATTGACTGTTCTTGTAAGTTCAATTTCAATGCATTCTTATATGACCGGGCATAGTATTTCAAGCTTGTGCTCTTGTCAGCCTAAGTTTATAAACACTTTTTTTCACTGAGACTTCTGTTAACCCTGGGGCTGTCAAACAGTACTTAAGATGAAGCAGCACGTGATCACCACTGATCATTTGCCTACTTATAAAGAAGAAAGGAAGATATGCTAAGGAATGGACAAGAGCAACAAAAGTAAAATAATTAACAACAATTGCATTCCCACAGAGCATAAGCTAGATGTCAACTGATCAGTTCTTTATGGCTGCATATGCTTTTAATGTGATTCTTTTTCAACAGCAAGCCCCTCTGAACATGTTCTACAGATGTAAATCAGTGCCAGTGAATTAAGTTTTGCTCAGGGCATTGTTTACAATCACAACATGGCTATTAATGCAGTGAACATAAACACAGAAAAATGTTTAACATTACATAGGATCTGGCTTATTAACAGATCCAGTATAAAGGATTGTCATGAAAAAAAACCAATATGAGTCCTGAATCCATCCATAATATAGCTGTCTAAGAAAATATTTCACCAGTGCCTTAGAATATGTTGTTGTTTCATTTAGTTGTCTGTGCTTCCAAATAAGAAAAACATAATTTCAGTTAAAAATTAAAAAAATAAAAAAGAGAGAGAGAAATATCTTGCAATAAAAATGTTCCAAAAAAGAAAAATTCTATATCAGAGAGGGTCATGGTAAAGGCAGTAATCAACAGAAGAGAATGTATGAACAAAGAAAAGCAAGACTTCTGTCTAAGGAATACAATTGCTAAAGCCAGGAAGCATGAAAACCCATTGCCATGGTGCCAGATGTATTGTTGTTTCTTTCTGACCTCACCTTGTCCAGTCAGGATGACTAAAAGCCTTACTTTGTTATTTACTAGCTTTTAAGCATATGTTTTTTGACAGTCTTCATTATTCTTTAATAAGTTACTTTTGTAGTGGAACTTACCCTTTAGAAGAAAGTGAAACGAATGTTTCATCTGGAGTAGGTTCATTTAAATTCATTTAAATATGTGAAGACATTCTGTTTTTTTGTGAGTTTTTTTGAATATCTGTAGGCTTGCAGGCAGAGAAGAGTCTAGCCCTATCTCTGAGTGAAAAGTCAGGTTTCAGTGGTCTGCAAACTTTTCCTTGTTCAATTTAGGGCATCTCAATGCAAGAGCCTGTTAAAGTTTCACGTTAGAAGGGATAGGTCTGCTTTGGCGGATTAATTTCCCAGCAGGAAAATCTACTCCTTTTTTTCTTAATGCCAAGTTTTAATGCCTGCTTACTTTGTGGGTGGTGTGATTCAAGAGGAAGTAGGGTAGCCACAGGCATGGGATCAGAGCTTCGTCCTTATGTACATGAGCAGGTGTGTGGGTGTGAGAGAAAAGAGAGTGCGAGGGCCCTATCCTCCCTTCTTGCACCCAAACAGCTCTCCGCGGCATCCCGGGGCTCTCTGCCTACTTGTGACGAAACACAGTGCACCAATCTATTATCCAAGCATTTTGGCTGAGTTGGAAAGTTTGAAAAACATGGGAAGATATTTTTCAGTTTGAAATGAGGGGAAGAAGCAACGTGCCCAGGTCTGAGCTGCATAACCCTAAGGCAGGTTTTACAAAGTGAAGTGAGTGCCTGACTCTACTGAGTCGCGCTGTCACTGTGAAAGGTGGTGGTGGGGACTTGCACACATCAGGACCAGAACTTGCAGCTGCACAAAGGACCAGAAGCTGGAGCACTTCACAAAAAGCCAGTGTCATGCCCACACAGTGAATTAGGCTTTTTTTTCCCCACACACCTATTTGGAAAGATCTATCAAATTAAAATAAGCACTTTTGGATATCTTGATGCTTATGGTTACTGTAGTGAAAGACAACAGCATTTCTGACATGAGCCATGTGGAATCAGAGAGTGAAAGTCTGTGAGCTGCTCCCCAGTCTGTTTTTATATAGGTATCATGATCAAAAAAGCCATCTTAATTCATGAACGGTTGCAGACCCAGTAATGCACACAACCAAGGATATCCCAAATATCAGTAGGAAACAAAGCTACTTCAGCTATCACAGGCAGAATCACAGAAATAACTTACTTTTTCATCTGAACCTGAATTTAGCAGTTAGTGCATGGTCCCACTCTGAGTATACACACAGACAACACTTAGAAGTTGCTAGAAGTCTTGCTGCCATAACGTGAACTAACACGTAAACTATCTCTAGTTCCATAACTAACCAGAGCCGTACGCCACGCTGCTGCTGCTGCGGTCACCTTCCAGTTGCTCTCAGCCTGGCTAGTCTATAGGCATCTTGCTCACCTCTGACTGTGCTGCACCACGGAAATTTTCAGATATATTCCTTCAAATCATAATCAATACCTTACTTTCACCTTGTCTTGAAGCTAAGATTATTGAGACAAATGTTACATGTATTGTAGTGTGTTCAGTTTAATAATTTAATGATTTCTATGGGGGTCTTCTGAATGCTATGAAATTTGAAATCATGAATCTGCACATTGGTAAATCTTTCCTTGACACTAATGAAGAGGACAGAGACTACTTTGCAGCCCAGAAGATCCAAAAAGAATAAGAAAGAAGACCAGCCCAGCTGCAATCTGTGGTGGTCTTTTTGAGTATGATTCCACATACTGTTTTGATAAAAAAAAAAGTCTGGATCAGAATACAGTTTTTACTCTTCTACTTAGACCATAATTTTCTGCTGTTTTTCAAAGCAAGATCAAACAGGAAGGTCTGACACTAAAACTTGTCTCCTGGGTTGCCTTTCCACAGTCTATTAACTGTGTAACTATATTGTTTTTAAAGTCAGTACACTTTAATTGGTTTCCTCAAGAAGCAGTGTTTCTCTAAAAATATTGATACAGGAGTACAGGGAGGACAGCAGAGAACCTGTTCAAGGCGTCTTTCTCCACCAGCCTGCACTGTAAGCCATTCTGCTGCTCGCAGGCTGAAATTTTTCTCACCTCTTCCATCTTCTTTCACTTGGTCTAACGTCAAGCCCTGCACCTGCTACTCCAGGATATTCCTATCTATGACTTTCCAGCACTTCAAATTCTGATGAACAGTTGGCTTCTTGTTGCCTCAGAGAAAGGCCCCAACTGCTGCTGAATTTTCTCTCCAAGTCCAGAATGGAACAGAAGGAGCCTTTATTTACCTTAATGGGCTCTGAAGATTGACGTTGCAGACAGCCTGAGGTACCCTGTCTCCTCATGCTCATTTCTCTCTTTGGTTTCATGATTTCTGGCTGGTGATGGGGAATTTCTGCCTAAGGTACTAAAATCTATGAAGTTCGATGTTCTTGGCTAACTGTGATACCTGTATATTAGAAGATGCTATAGAAAACCAGACTATGCTCAGGCTTACATAGATACAATTCACAGTGTCTCATAATATAGTCCCATAATGATAGAGGAAAATAAACACACTTTCACATACACATCCATCAGCACCCATCAGTTTAGAAATTCACCCAAAATTTAAAAACGAACAAACAAACAAGCAAACAAAACTCTTTCAAGCACATTCCACAGCAAATAAATATAAGATCTTTTTGTCTGTTGAATTTGCAGGTTGCTGTGCTAATACTACACAGCATTCCTTTAAGGCTTAAGCGCATACATTTTAAAAGCTGATAACATTTTTTGCATTAGAAGAGCTTAAGTCCTTTTATGATATATTGAGGGATCACATTTCACAAATTCCATTTCCAAGCCAAGTAAAGTCAGATGTCCTTGTACCACAAAACTTAATGCTTGAACTTTTGCCTCAGTGAGACCTGGAAGATAAGAAGAGAGGAAGACTTTAAAATAAGGACAAACATTTGCTTGAATATGTAAATGTAATTGTTCAAGCTGTAAATTAAATTCAATTAAGTTCAGAGAGTTGAGTTGTATCTTAAGCCTTTTGCTAATTATACTCATGAGTTTCAACTCATTAAACTCAGATAATACTTTTAAGAAAAGGGAATCTGCCAGTAAACTACCCATTACATGGGCAGGTTATACTTTTTCCACTAAAGTCCTACTAAAACTTTGAGACAAGAATCCTTTCGCCAATCATGACAAAAGATGAGCCACAGAAAGGAATATGTGTTTACTGGGCATGTAAAAACCTATAATTACACATCCAAGAATATCCATACTCACCATCTGGATGACTGCTCTGCTTCGGATTTCACTTACTTGCTGCATGACATTCATCTTGACAGACACACCAGGGATTGATGTCCCACTGGTTAGCAGCATACCTCTTCTTGAAAGGGAAAGCTCATCTGAAGCACCTAAACCTCACAGCAATTTAAGGCCAAACAAATGCTCTCTTTTGTGATAGCTGCAAGCCTGGCCAGAGCTTCAGGCTGGATCTGGGTACCATTTGACCTGAAAATGTGAGGGAAACTAGCCAAAGAACAGGGAGAGGAAGGGAAACCTGAGTCAGACTTGAAACTCTGATATGGGAGAAGAAAAGACATGAAAAAAATAACTGAGACAAACGTAGTCAAAACAACATGAGGAGGGGATGCAGGGGTTGAGAAGAAAATATAAACTGAGAGCACACACCCTTAATGAAGGGAGAGAACAGTAAAAAGAGAAAGAAAATTGAAACTGTATTGATTCCTTGGCATGAAGAAGCAAAGAGGAGGCATTGCAGACAACCTGAGAAATAAAAAACAACAGGAGGTTGACATGTCAAGAGAGAGATAAGGAAGGCAGGAGCCCCTGGAGTATAAGCCAAGAACATGCCTTACAGAAGCTACAAAATGTGCAGCTGAGTGTTTTTATAGAGGGACTAGCTAGTGTTGGCACCAGACAACAAGTGTTAGCACTGGAAGGCAGAAGAAGTGCTCAGCGTGTGACAGCGACAAAGTCCCACGCAGCCCTGCAAGAGTACGTCTGAGCAGCATCAAACCACCGAGCTAGCTTTGAGTGAGTTAGCTCAAGGCTCGGGAGCATTCTATGCATGTTAGCAGTGCTCAGATTAATTTACCCAGACTATTACCCTTAGTTTGTTCCAGGTATCTGTAAAGTGCACTTGCAGGCCTAAGCAGACTCCATGTATCTTTGTTCAAAAAAGTCACTCCAGAGACCACAGAACAGATCAGTCTTTCCAAGCTCATTCAATCCTTAATTTTCCTGCTGTGTGTCCTCGGTCAGTGATTATGAACACTAGAGCAAAAGGACTGAGCAGAGACTGCCAGCAAACCTATGCGTCTGAATAACTGCCCGCTCTTAATTACTGCCAAAGCTAACAACCATGGCTATGTTCCCACCAGGTGGTCCCTTTAGGAGAACATTTTTTTGCTTTCCTTCCTTTTTTTTTTTAAAAAAAGCATTTTGTTATATAAAAGAAAAAGTTGACCAAGTGCACACCAAGTACTTGCAGCACACAAAAATGCTGCTCATATGATTTTTTTGCGTGTTGTGTTTTCATACCGTTCTAAACTTTCTGCTGGGTTTGAACTCCTGCCAGCTTTTTAGCATAGCAACTCACTTTCTTCATGACATTCGGCAAGTGGTTTTGCCTCCTGAAAGGCTTGGGCTGCAACCCAGGGAGAGTTTTACATTATGAAAGAATGGAAACTCGGTTACAGTAGGAGTAGCAAAAACTACACACCTTCTCTCTTCCAACCGCAGACTAACCCACCACGCTGTCTGTAGGATCTGGTACGTGATACTATCACCACAATCGTGTGGGACCCAGCGTTTCCAGCAGGGAGGAGAACACACCTTGTTCCACGGAGCAGAGGCTCCTCGCAGGGTTCCCATGGACCTGCTGCTACACGCCTGGTTTTGCTGTTTACAGGACTGACTTTGCATGCATTGCACAGTAGAAATGCACAGGTAAGACCCTGTTGGCTCCTGAGTCATTCTGGAGAAAGATGTGAGCACAGACTGCTTCCTCTGTAGCAAGCAAGTCTGCCTGTTCCTGGCGGACCTCCTTCCAAATCACCATCACATGATGGAGAGAGAACATTTTCCCAGACGGAGAGGGAAATTTGGGGCTGGTCATGACCTAGATAAATTATCCTCACAAACTGCATATGGCCTACAGAGTGTAGGCTGAGCATTCCTGATTTACCCCAGTGCAGTGAGAGACAAATCCTTTCGAAACAGAAAGCTTTCCATTGGCTTTAGTGAGCATTGAATCAAGGCTTAAACTTACAGATAGGCAAAAATTCAAAATAGGAGATCTCTGTGGGTTTTTGGCAGTGACTGTGACTACAGTTCAAATATAAATAATGACAAGATACCCTGAGGCTCCCCAACAGCAACCCTGTTGCTGTCCAGTAAACAGCTTTTATGCGTTTCCTACCTCCACAGAGCTATTCTATACCACCAACGGAATCAGGTCCATGGACTCTGCTCGGGACATTTTAGGTCTAGGTTCTTTTAGCACTGGGTGCATGATGTTCACCATGCAGATAACACCAGGTGTCAAATACAAAGTACCTCTAGCTAATTGTACCAACATGTTGAATAAAGAAACGCATCATCGTAGCACAGATAGGGTGGACAAACTGGAAACCACTGTTTCTGAGTCAGAAAGAAACTTTGCTTTTCCTGTAGCTGGTTTTGTGTCTCCTAGATTCAACATGATGCAGCTTGCAGGGAAGAGCAGAGCTCCTTCAGTGAACATTGTGCATGCAGCTCTCGTTGCTGCATTGCTTTAGGCAGATTATTATTCTGTCCATTCCTTTAATCATCAGCTAGTGACAGGTTAGTGATGGTTTTAGTGCTGCCACTTCTTGAGGGTGGCACATTAATTTATGGAGATATTTAAAATTTATATATTTTTAAAATTAAAGGCACTTGTTGCTAGGCAGTAAGTGATCTAAATTAATAAAATAAGTAATAACAAATGGAAAAATTATAATAAATGCTGGACTTAAAAAAAGCCACACTAGACACCAACAATAACCATGAATAGAGGCCGTCTCCCTGAGATCATTCTGGACCAAAAATCATAACCACAACTGAGAATCCTAGAAGCTTCAGGCCTTGGACATGTGAACCCATTAGCCCAGAGCAATCCCTAAAGTGTAACGCTGCCACAACAATGGAAAATTTACCTTGGAGGTGGTAAGTCTACATTTGTAGCAATACCGGACACCTACATTTTAACTGCATTGCCTGCCTGCTTCCTTACCATGACTTCAAATACACAGCAGGTCACTGGCGGCGTGCTGTGTTTCAGGTTTATATCTTCAGTCTCACCTTTCTGACCAGGCAGTCACAGCGCTGGATAGGTAGATGAGAGCCTAAATTTGACTCTTCCATGTGCAGGAGTTCCTGCAAAGCCCGCAATCTCCTACCTGGGCCCAGCAGGCCCAGTCTGTGTTTCCGATGTCTCTATTCTCCCCTAGTTCAGAATATTTTCTAACACACACTTCTCAACCTACATAAAATACCAACATTAACATGGTTGAAATTAATAAAATAAAAAACTTATCCATCTTGATGCCTTGTTCCTTCCCTTATGTTAGCTACATAAGAGCAAAATATCCAGGCTTCACCCAAGACTCATGGAGATAGTCTCAAGAAGGGCGGGACCTTCCATTATGAATGGGAAGATGACTTTAACTGAAAAAAAAAATCAATACCTTATTTTCAATCATTAGAGCCTTGTGCCAGTTTCAAAATCAATCCTTTTCTTATTAAAGTGCCTACATTCACAGTAAAATACATCGAATCCCCATTATGGAAGAGCTGGAATATGCTCTCAGGAAAGCAGCAACTTGCACTTTAATCACAATTTTGCTTAATAAATGAGAGTCGGAGTATTAACTCATGAAATTTTTTTTTATGGAGTGGACGCTTGTAACTGGATCACCTTTCAGGTAGACTGAATAGTGTGGATAGTTGTACACAAGGAAAACTGGGCATGAGACATGTAATTAAGGTGTTCCCAGACAATAACAGAATTTAATGCTGTCTGGAAAAGTTTGTCATAACAAAGAAAAAAGCTTGTGCAGCAGGAAAAGGGCATCCTGACCAGATTTATGCAGTTCAAATTTGTGTAGAGATAGAAAAAAGAATACAAAGTGAAATAAAATGTCAGGAATTTGGTTTGCACTAGAGTTTTGGTTTGTTCTTATCTCTACTGAAAGTGGTTGTTCAATCTAGTTTTGAATAACTACACCAAAAGTCAGGTTAAATTTTCTGATCTCCCTTGATTTAAAGTTGTAGCATAGATAGTCTATATTAAATATATATATTATAATGGCATAAGACGTATCTTCTAGGAAAAACTAACAAAATGGAGGTCTCATACATGTCATACTCATAAAACATTAGCATAATGATGTTAAGGAGAGAACTTTGCTCTTCTAGAAACTACTTGTAGCTGTCAGAGTCTTACATGCAGACTGTTGCAAGAACTGTGGAAAAGAAAAACAAAACTAAGACAAAATAACGTTAGACTCTGTTAGTGCCTGAGCAAAAGCAGACTATAAAAACAAGAGACAAAACTTCTTCAACTATAATACATACATTTTACTAGTGATAAAGTACAATTGAAGAAAATATCAGAAAATACAGCTGGAAATTACAACACATTGTCATATTAGTTTGGGATGCTTTAAGGCCTAATGCAAAGCCTCCTGAAACCAGTGTTATGTGTAACAGGTCTAGTAGTAATAATGATAATAGTAATAATGGCTGTTCATCATAATTAAGGATGATTATGAGGCATTTAGGGTAATGCAGCTATTTACTTTCACCGCCCATGCATTTGCTTGTGTGAGAATAGATTCATCTGTGATGAGCAGCTATGGCAGTACATGTTCATTTTTGATGACTGGAAAGTGCTAATTGTTTCTCCTTGAGCTTTCCTCCTTGAGGCTCTCTCTGCATCCATTCGCTATGCAATTTGCCTCATAAGGTGAAATGTGTCATTACACATCAGACATCATAATCTAAAAACTTTTTTCCCGCTTATTGATAATGATCTTGCAAGGTTTAAGGGATAATTTTAACATGACCTTCAAACTGAATTTCAGCTGCGCTTTTGCTTCAGTCAAGCAAGGTAACTTCTGGACATCAAGGATGTTCACCGTCTGCCTGTCCTGCCCGGTGCAGATGAGGACCTAACAAGAGACTGACAGCACTGGAGGCTTGTCAGAGGTGGAAGTGCTGTGTCTCTCCTTCGGCTGCCCAGATCGCAGCATCAACAAAATCATCCTGTCTGTCCAACATAGCGTCTGCCCTCATTGCAGGATCCATGGGAGAGAGCAACCATTACAAGAGGCTGAAACATCGTTGTCTTTTCAGCTGGGTACTCCCAGCAAAGAATTGGCAAAATAAACATGAGAGCAGATGTAGAGCATTCTAGCCCTCCACGAGCACAGAACCAGGGTGAAGGCGTCTTGAAAATTTTTGCTTTTCTCTCCACTTTGGACAAATGATATGTTTTCACTAGATTGCCACGAGTCTCAGCATATGTTGTTCCCTCTCCCAGATGAGGAAGAGGGCCAGGAGTATTAACACATTTTGCAGATTATAAGTATGAGAATTGTTTTAAGATGTTAAATCACTAGGATTCTTCTAGGGATATATGGATTGCCACCATCTGAGTATTTGGGGAAAAGAGTTGGATATTCTTGCAGGATTATACTCCAGTTAATTCCCTGCTGGATTTCCCACAAGAAAGCCAGAAGATATATGAGGAAGAATGAGCAGCTTTACTCCTTCTTCAAACTCTGCAGAAAGTTTGATCCCATGGTTTATTCACTGAAGTCTTTTCATAACATTGAGGTAACAGGCAAGCCTGAGAAGGAGCAGGCTCTCTTGCTTTCACATCTCCCATAGATCTGCCAACTTTGCTTCTTTCTGTGAGTTGCTGCTCCCACAACAGTAGAGATACAGCCTTGAGTGATTGGGAAATAATTGTTTTCTTTCTGATTAAGTTTTCTTTTTAATTAACTCTAGTTTTGAAGAATAAAATTAAAGAAGCCTTAGAGCATGCAAACTTCTTCTAAAATGGGAATCAATTAAACATGGAAGAAGTTATTACAGCAAATTAATAAAAAGAAAAAAAAATCAACATTTCTTTCTTGAGCTGAGATTTTGTTTGCTGTACTTCAGCAAAGCATGGATTTTACTTCTGAAGAGGAAATATTTCAGAAAAGGGGAATGGGAAAAGGAAGTACTAGTCAAGGGCCCAGGACCTGCGGTGCCACAAGCTGATTTTGTAATTCCTTTCATCCTTGACTGGGGCCTTTAACATCTGTAACGAAGCTAATCTTGATAAAATAGCCTTACATCTTTATCCAAAATATATGATTTTCATAGACAATTTCCATCCTTCCTTTTTCTCTTCCCTCTTGAGAAAGAATAATGTACTATTAAAAGTACTTTTAATCCTACTTTTAATAGTACACTTTCCAGTCAAGAGCGTTAATAGTGGTAAAATAAATTGTTCCCAAAATCCCAGAGGAATGCAAACCTTTGGAGGAGGAGCAAACAAAACCTATTTCCAAGGTATTCTGAAGTAATGGACCAGCCTGTGATCTTCAGATACACAGCAGTAAATCCAAGCTTTGATCTACAAAAGCACTTAAGTACTTGCATAACTTTAAGCATATTAGTAGCCTCTTCAGTTGAGATCAGCATGTGGTTAGGTGTTTTTCTGGACTATGGCTTTTTAAAGGGCTGCAAGGTACTTGATGCATGTTGTTGTTGCTGTTGAAAGCAAAGGAAAAGGAAAAGGAAAAGGAAAAGGAAAAGGAAAAGGAAAAGGAAAAGGAAAAGGAAGGAAGGAAGGAAGGAAGGAAGGAAGGAAGGAAGGAAGGAAGGAAGGAAGGAAGGAAGGAAGGAAG
>JAWLRI010000833.1:6061169-6215712 GCA_034781795.1 Crypturellus tataupa
AGGAAGGAAGGAAGGAAGGAAGGAAGGAAGGAAGGAAGGAAGGAAGGAAGGAAGGAAGGAAGGAAGGAAGGAAGAGTGGGAGGGAGGGAGGAAACGTAGCTTGGAGTTTCCCAGGAGATACCAAGAATTATGTTTGAGACCAAAGAGAAAGTAGGATGTGTCATGAGTACATTATACAATTATACGAGAAACAGAAACAATTCAGTGGCTCATGTTCTTGGTCTTATACTAAAGTCACCATGCTTAAAAAAATGAAATTTTCACTTTTAGGAAAAAAAAAAAAAAAAGATGATCTCTGACAATTTAAAGCTCTGAGAGAGAGTAGGACCAATTTTATTCACATCTTCCTTTTTTGCTCTGCCTATTTGGTCTTCCTTCTGGAAATCCTGTCCCTTGTAGCCTTTCAGTTAAGGTAATCATGTGAGATACATTCTCTGTTTTGGTCAAAATGAACTGCATTCATTTAAACAGAAGGTCTGAGCTCATTCTTTTTAATTTAATCGGGTTAGGGATGCTCAGCTCATATGCTAAGCTCATAGTTTCTGTGCAACTCATAGGAGCAGATCGGAGCAGAGAGAAGCAGCCATGTGTAAACTGCCCATAGGTAAGGATATTTGTGTTTTACACATAATTAGGCAGCGCATGAGGATAGTCCTAGACATTGAAATGTGATAGTTTTTACTATGAAGTTGTCAGAATGATGCCTAGTGAGTTTTTGGCTAAGAAATAAACACCACAGTTAACACTTGCAAATAATTCCCAGGGACAGCACAGCGAAGGAACAGTTGTCCATAGGCAGTTTGCTGTCAGCCACCCTGTTTTGACAGGTAATCTCCCTCAATAGGACACATGCAGGCTGTTCTGCATCAGCTTGCTTTGGTATTTCTGAGCATGCTTAACTAATGCAAACTAATGAAGATGTAGTCATATGTTCTATTCATGGACACAGTGCTGATTCAGTTAGCTTAAAAGTCTATTAAAATCTAGATAGAGCTAGATCCATTGGAAGCAAAATAAATACTTGGAAATGCAGTAGAGGTGAAAACAGCAGGAGCGTAGGAAAAAGTGCAGATGCAGAAGGATATGCTTAGAGCACAAACTGTAATAAAAATACGTTGGTCGTAGAAGTAAGGCCATCTAAGGAAACAAAATAAGAATGTGTTGACCTAGCACATGAAAACAATTATGTTGGTGAGCCCTAGAATTAATGAAGTCTGATTTGCTATGATTTATGTTTCTTGGTTGAATGCCATTGGTCTTTAAGGAGCATTGGAATAAAGCTTATTTCTACCTTAAGTATGTTTTCCTATGGTTTCTCTTCTGCATGGATTCTCTGAAGTCTGACGACCCGTGCGTTCTTAATGTTCCTTTCCGTCAGTCAAGGCACTTACAAAAACTCTTCTGTACATGGTAACTTGTTCTACTGAAACCAGTAGGAACTTAGTTGTCTTTGGGACTTCTTCCTCTCTGTCAAAATCAGTCAATGGGTTCAAAATTAGAGGAGTGCAGTTCTTGAGAGACGGCTGCAGAAGCCTGTTTCCATAGGAAACCAGGCAGATCTGTGGTGCATTAGAACCCCACTCATGCACTCTGCATGGAAATGAAGAGACAGCAAGAAAACTCAAATGGGAATATGTCAAAACCAATATATGACAATTTAGTTAACAGCGCTCATTAATACATGGATTTTTTAAGTTAAACCAATTAACTAATTTGAAATCACTATTTCCTCATTTACTAATTCATTAACTCCAAGAAGTACCCATGCTGTTGAAAAAATCTCCCTGAATACTGCTGAGCTCTTGGAAAGATTTATTTTCAGCAACACCAGAAAAATAAAAATGAAAGATGTTGAAGAATAATAAAAAATGGATTAAAGTGAACAGAAATAATTCATCAACTGCAGACATACAGAAAAGGGAAAGGATGACTACAAAAGATTCCTCAAAAAAAACCCAAACAAACATGAAAAAGAAAGGAATTAAGCATAACTACTTTACACTAACTACACATTTGTGTATGCTTGTCAGTGTTTCAGATAAGTTGCCTACCTGCCTGTTGGTACAACAAAATATTACATGATATGAGGAATATCAAACAGTCAAGCAGATTGCTGTACTCGAAACAGGTACAGCTTTTTTCAGGTCAGACATCTAACGGGGCCGAATGCCTCTTATTTACACTGGCATGATTCATGAGTAACTTCATCTACTTTCAGTATTTCAAAACCTGAAGAAGTGGGAAGAAAATCAACATGTTATATCTTTAGCAATCACTTACAAAATTGGCTGATGCTTCTGGGTAGGAGAATGACAGTCCTTAGATATGTCCCCTGGGATATATGTACATCTGACTTCCCCAGAGCCCTCTTATCCTACTCTGCACATGCTTTTCTAAAATCAATCCGCTATTTTTATATACTAATTTCTAATTCCCCTACTTAATTTTTCCCAACATTAGGTTTCCAATTTGTAGTCAAATAAGAATGATGCACTTGTCAGAATGCTGTTTTCCCTCAGTGTTTTGCATTAGAGAAGTAAATTGATTATCTGCAGGTACAAAAGGAGGCACTGAGTGACCCTGGAGGCCTAAGCAAGCCTTATGCTACTGCTGGCTTTAACAGCATTTCTTCCAGCTAAGTAGTTAAAATTCCAGTTACTGGCAAACGGTGGAGGCTGGGGCTGATCTCAAGCTGTTTCTTTTATAGGCATAGGCCACTTAACCTTTGCCTCAGCTTCCTCCCCCTAACGAGTGAATCATAATAAAATTAACATGGATATTTATGTTTACGCAGGTTTTTGATGAGACGAAGCAGATGCTCAAGGTTACGTCTCAAGCACCCTCAAGTAAAGGTAGGGGTTACACAAGTCCTCTGTTCGCTCCTCCGAACAACAACCAGGGTTGCTATACTGCTCCTGTGCTTATATCCAGCACAGCCAGAGCCCGTGGAAATGAGCTGGAGCTGAATCAACTGCACTTTCCACCCAGGAGTCCTGCGCTGATATAATGGCCCTATGTGAGCAAGAACATGGGGTTTTTCAGGCTGAGGACTCTCTTCTGCAATGACGTGCCCTTGCAGGCACTACTGGTATAGAGAGCAAAAAAATGCACTCTCTCCTATACTCTACATGCCTCAGTATTTTACACTGCTTTACAGAAAGTAGGGTGTCCTACTTTCCCTGCTCTTAGTAAGGCGTCTTTGCTTCTTCCTATGTAGAGTGCTGACACTTCTTGACACCTCAGTTTGACCAATTTGACTCACTAGACAGACAGAAAGTTGTTCACTCTTTTTTTACTGGGCTAGTTTCCTATCATTTTAGTGGTAGAGCAATCAGTTTGTTTAGGGTGAGACAAACACTAGAATAAGCAAAAGGGAAGCAGAGTGATCCCTGTAGCCTAAAGGAGAAAATCTGGAGTGAATCTTTGGGTGTCAGAATATTAACAGAGAGACACAGTCATCTCAAGAGCACTCACCAAAAATATTAGTCTGGTGCCACCAAAAAAGGAGAGGGATGAAGACAGCGGTAGCAGCAGGAGGATGGAAGGAAGAAGGAGGGAAGTCTCCTCAAGACAAAAATAAGGATAAACTGGAAGAAGAATGAAATCAAAGGGAAGCAGATTGAGAATCACAGGCGCTCAGTGCCAAGAGACGTTCACAAGAGTGTGGACTGAGGGAGCTCCATAGAGAAACACTGGCTGGAAGGGAAATGATAGTTGAATAACAGGAACACAGAGGGAATTGCTACAGGTTAGCAAAGGGATGTGGTACCAGGCTCCTTTTCTGCCCTTTTTCTGCCATTTGGTCAGCCTGTTTTATTTATGTTGGCCTGAAAATTTCAAATTTTTATGCCTTGAGGAATAAAGCAAAGAAAAGAGATAAGCTTGTAGCAGAATAGTTGGTTAAGAATATGCTTAACCATCAACTCAGAAAATAGTTCATTAAAAGCAGTTGCACTTGTGTCTCTTATTTTATCAGTACTTCATTTTTGTGGATAGATATCCTGTATATCACATGGAAAACAGCAGTGAGCCCTGAACAGTGGCGAGGCACTAGTTGAAGAATTAAGCTAGCCAGACCCCACAGTAATCACACAGGGTGCCATGCAGTGCAAAATGCAGCTGCTCAGCAGCCTCCAGCAACTCTGTACAACATAAGACCAGAAGAGAACTTAGTTTGTATCTGAAACCTGGTACAGTGTGTGTCTGGGGAGAGGAGATGCTCCTCCTTGCCTTAGCTTCACTGGCAATCATGTAGACTGTGTTCATGCATGAATCAGGCTTATCTTAATGAAAGGAGCTGTAGAATCCAAACATTTTGGAAGAAGAAATCAGAGAGCAAAACTGGGTTTTGCTCTTGTTTTTGGACACAATTCTATAGACAGTTTTATAAAGTTTTTCAATTATTCAGAAATAATTGCCTCTCTTTCTAAAAAGCATTCATTAGACAGTTCAGTTGTTAGGAGAATGTTGCAACTCTTGACAAAATGAACCTTCCCTTAAAGCCCGTTTAAGACTAAAAATGGGGAAAGAGTATTATTTATTTCTTTGTAGATTCATTTTTATTCTTTATGTTTAAAATGGAACATTTTTTTTCCATTAAGGATACCTGGTAAAACCTGGATTATACTATCACTTTACATGATGAAAAGGGCTTTAGGAACAGAGCTAACCAGATTAACTGTATTAGTTGTATTTTACAGGCTAAGAAAGCTGAGACAACAGAGGTCATTTAAAATGACATGAGAATCATTAAAAAAAAAAGAGTTACTTTTATTGTAAAAGAAAATTTGATTAATTTTTCCATTAGTGAGATAGTGAGTCCATCCTGATGCAATGGGTAACATGGAACTTATTTCTCCCCGTGACAGCTCTGTGGGCAGATACCCTTGTC
Source organism: Crypturellus tataupa (assembly GCA_034781795.1). Lineage (NCBI taxonomy): Eukaryota > Metazoa > Chordata > Aves > Tinamiformes > Tinamidae > Crypturellus > Crypturellus tataupa. The sequence goes on from JAWLRI010000833.1 coordinate 6,066,061, forward strand.
CCACACATCCTGGAGGTGTGCTCAGGCTCTGCCTGAAGAGCAGGAGCAGCAAGAAAGACCTAGGATCAAAGGAGTGCATGCTATTCAGCCCCCTCAAATTTGCACATTGTTAAAGACAGATTGAAGTTAACATTTCTCTTGAGCTCTTGTCATTTATAGGGCAGCTATAACCCAGGCAGATACTAACCTTCACAATGCTATAGGGAAATCACAATCAGCTACATCTTCCGTGAGCAGCATCTCTGATGAATTAACCACAAACATTTTTCCATTCCTCAGCACTCTGTATCTCTTGTGTCTACTATATAAATCTCAGATTTCATCACTTCAATGTTTTAAATGAGCTCATATGGCTATTCACATTTTGGAACTGGTAACACTAACAAGGGAACCAATTTTACTGCATCGCATTTGAAAGTAAACTGCCCAGCTGTGGGAGTCTCAAGGCAAGGCATCTTTCTTGTTCTCTCCGTTCTTTAACAAAACTAAGAGCATGGCTACTCTTCCATCAAATGGAAAAATGGCCCATGAATAAGGTTTTTCCTAGAGACAATCAAGAGATGTGACTTTTCCAGAGATCCCATCGATGCCCTTGAAAAAGGCTACAAATAGCCTTAGTCGTCCATTGCTAAAGTAAGAATGATTTCTTTTTATTTCTCAAACTCCTTACCTTCCTAGTATATTTTGAATATAAATCATCAAGAAGTAGAAACTGCTGTATGGAATGAAACACATCAAGCACATTTTCTTCCCTCTGGCTGTGACTAAGAGCAGATCTTCAGAAGAAAGTGAAAGCTACTCCAGGGGAAGAAGTGTTAAGATAATCCACCTTTATGAAAGATTCACTCTAATCCCTAGAAATTAGAGATTGACCTCAACCATGAAGCATGAAGTTTTCTATCCAGAAAAAATTATTTTTGCTGTTACAAGACACTTTTGTTATTCATACCCATACCAAATCCTTTTCTAAATGGTGCTAAATAATAAAGGAATGAATTTTCTTGGATGATTCTTACTGTATATTTGAACTACATCTAGGTAATGGGGTCGCTAGGGCTTTCAGTTATTAGCATAAGCAGGGCAGCAAATAAATAATAGCAGGGCAGCAAATAGGCAGAAGGGAGGAAGAGTGAGGACAGTTCTTTCACATCGCTTTTAGCTTCCTTTTCTTATATATTATCCAGTCTTTAGTTAAGAAATGTTGAGCTGTGCATTTTGCATGGGAGTTCTTTGCTAAGTTGTATCAAACAAATGAGTTTGCTCTTTTGTATCCTCTTTCTAATTTGAGATGACTCTGAGGCAGCTTGACTTTCAGAAAAACAGGAAGTTTGGGGATTCCTTTCCTGACACTTTAACGTTTTTTCAGTTTAGAAAGCAGGCTGGATGAAGAGAATGCTACCAATATCTTCTCTGGCAACTACCCCTATTTGGTGTGGGAAGGCACTCGGGGCTGGGCCAGACCACCTAATTACAAGCGCTAAGCCCAGGCTTGGGATATTTTGGCATATTTCTGGGTACAAACCCCAGCAGGAAGGGAAGGACAAGCCTTTTCCTTCCCTCAGAGAGGGCTGGGCAAACTGAAGCCCTGTTTGTCTTCAAGAATTGAGCTTCTCCAAGCAGCTGGCTACAAGCACGAAGTCTGTTTGGTTTCTCGCCTCCTGCAACCCTGCTGTGCCGTGCCGGGAAGCGGGGCTGTGCTTGTCCCAGCCACGTGCCCAGGCAAGGAAAAGCAATTTCCATCCACAGCATAAGGCTTACAAAATAAATCACTCTGCACCACCCCAATTTGCAGGGTATTACACAGAATCCTTTTGAAAGGAAACACTCTTGTTCAGGGAAAGGGCAGCAAAGTGAGGCTGTTGGATTGAGGAAATTGCCAGCTCTGCTCACTGGTACCTTAGGACAAAGATAAACTTAAAATGGGTTCAGCAGTAGAAATGAGTGCCTTGCAAAAGCGCTGCTCAGAGGGGAACAATTTCTAACCTCTGTCCCCCTGTTGAGCATCCATTGGGGTCCCCGTTTATTCCTCGTTATGTTATCTGGAAAATGAGTAGCTGAAAGCTTGTTAGCTTGTCCCTGAGGGGAAGAGCAGAGGGACATCACCCCCAAGGGGTGACACAGTGGGGGAACCGGGCTGCCAGATGAGCCAAGGGGCAGGGAAGCACAAAGAGGAGTGAGTATAGGGTGGCTGGCAGTTTTACAACATGATACTGGGTCAATCCACCTGATTAAATGGGCTGAAGCGTTTTTAAGTGTCCAAAGAGGCAGGGGAGAAGACGGGAGGAATGACTATATATTAGAGAGTCCCAGAGTGGCTGGAGGCAGCTGTGGAGAACATCTGGTGCAGTCCCCTACACAGGCAGGAGCAGGTTCTCCAGTGTGGGTCCGGTTGGGCCCATACCCGGCCTGCAGGCACTACAATTTGAGCAGGAGTGTGGGAGGGGGTCTCAGACCAGCAGCTCTTCGTGGCACAGCCAGGGTAACCGCTCTGTTACCCTGAGGTAACAGGAATTAAAAACTTTCCCAGAATGATTTGGATTTTTTTTTTTTTTTTGGCAAATTATAAAATATTAACAGTTCCTATGATTTATTCAAAATTCTTCCCTATATCATTTTTTTGTTTGTTTTTTAAGTTTTATATTCTACAATCCAAATATGCAAAAGGAAAATCTGTTTTAAAACAAAGATATTGAAACATTTTATGTTATATTCTTAAACTTAGCTTTAATGAAACTGATATAATTCTGCAATAGGTTAAGATTTGCATTAAGATACTTCTATTGAAACATATTCCACAAATTATAGTTGTATTTTAGTCACGTAAGAAAAATCTCCCTGAAAGGACGTAGCTACTTTTCCATTAAAACCTTAAGATCCAATCTTACATTCTTTGTTCGAGCAAAACTTGCCATATTTCATTTGGATTTCTGCCTAAATGAAGTTTCAAAATCCAAGCCTAGCCTGGACCTTTGAAATGAATTAAGGAAAACAGAAGTACAGATGGGTGCAGTGGTGCTCTCTCCCATGAGAAAAAAGAAATAAAACAGTTTAGTGAATACCTTTCCCATATGAACTGAAAGGAAGTTGTATGTAAAACTCCTTTCACTATGCAAACTAATCAATTCAAGAGGAAATTGTTAAGGATCTGAGCAGACTTCATACATGTTGATTTCAATGAAAATTGAAAATATGCAGAGAAAACACCACCATTCCCTCAAATACACTGTTTTATACGTCCATTCAACTTACATTCTGAGTGTAGTTGGGGACAATTTTCAATGGGATGAAGAACTGGGACTGTATCTGCAACTACTCTCCTAGTACGAGGAGCTGGCTAATAGAGCTAAACCACATCATGCGAAAAGGTCCTGAGATAGCTCCTGTGGTTGCTCACTTTTTAGGGGAAAAAAGCTATAAAGCCTTGGCTCTGATATCTTTCCAATCTTTCTTGTGGTTATTCATAGAAAAAGCCCATTCAGAGTTGTACAATTCTGCAATACTAGACTAATGCCTGTGTAAAGGGTAAACAAAACCACATCTTTTAATTCACTTTATTACAAGCTCTCTGTGTACAGTCTGCACAAGAGATTAAAGATTCTTAGAGAAAATATCTTTGTCATTTAGCTACTTCACTGAGAGATAAGTTTACTAAGACAAATAGGACAATATCAACCACACAACATTAAGGATATGATTCTCAGTGGCCTTTGCAAACTCAAGCAAATCCTTTTCAGCAGTCTGACACCATAAATGAAGTGTTTGAGATGGTATCTCCAGCATTAGAAAGAACAGCCCTGACACATACTTTGATTAGGGAAGCTGACATTTCTGTTAAAGTTCAGCAAGTCAGAGAATCCTCTTAACATATGGCCAAAGATTAGAATGTTCCCTTCTGAAAAAGGTGAGCATGATTGCAGATCTCATAACTTGCAAAGTCAAGAACAAAACTTATTGCATCTGCTTCACTTTTTCATTCACAGTAGAACCAAGATGGATAGACAGATAAAATACCAGAGAATAATGATAACAATAAATCCCCCACATGCTTTGAAGATTTAGAGAAGACAAGAAAGTGATGTAAATGTTGCTATTATCCAAATATTATGGTACTGAAATTGCTGAGACATAGAAGTTGAATACTATTTTGTATGATATTATCGCTATTCTGGTTTGATGACAAACAAGCCTCATACCTAGAGATGGGACCTGAGCCATAGAGTGAAATTCATCAGCTAACTTTGCCCAAAGCTCAGGTTACCTCTGCTCATATCTTGAGGTTTAGATGTCCAAAGAAATACCTGCAAATTTCGAACATACAGAGCAGAAAACAAATTAGAAATGCTGTCACGATTGAAAGTCTCCTGGAAGACTCCAGCATTACTGAGTTGTGACTGGATCAATACACTGACATATTATTTTTCACAGGACTAGATTAAACCTAGAAAGGTTTAGTTTTTATTCATTTCATGGTCTGGTTAAGGGACCTATCCAGTTCCTATGTATTCAGAGCAATTTCTCCAATGCTCCTATTTTGTTACTTATGTATCTAATACCAAAGAACTATCTAAAACGAACTCACTAGGAAATAAAAAGAAACGTCATAGGGTACCATAAATAGTATGTTTTCGCACAGAGTTTGCAAATGGTGTAAAGATAAGTATGCTCCATTTTTGCTATCCATTGATAGTTTATGTATGCTGTCTGCATAGCCAAACATCCTAAGCATGGGAATAAGGAACAATCTTCAGAATAGCTTAAAAGATTTACAGACACTTTCATTGAAATAAATGTACTGGAAATAACAGAACCAGGAAACGGTATGAAGCTTATAAAGTTTGCATAAAGAAACCATTATCAAGGTGTGCCAATAGAATAATTGTTTGATGTTGCATTACAAATGTATTTTTTCATTCTCTCTCTCTTTTTTTTTTCAAGGTTTAGTTTATCCAATGGATCTTGCATTTAAAGAACAAAATGCAGGAATTATTTCCAGCTCCTGAGATGCAAAGTGAAGACTTTCAAAGAATTACTTAGAAGATAATTGTGACTAGATATCATCCTAAAATGCAGTTGGCTTTTGTGTCGGAGTTTAATTTTGCTCTTTGCCATTTCAACTATACCATCAGAATTGCTTCTTACAGAATTTTAATTTCATCTTCCACTTGGAGCTGGAAATACAGATCAGTATTAAAACTGGAATAAATCACCCTGAAATTAAACTTTCATAATGATTATATTTTCAGGAGAAGATCTGGCCTCTTCTATGGTGGCTATTAAACTGCAGTATCTATCAGGATACAACATGTGGAGAAGGGTACAACCTGTGGAGAAGGGTTGCCATAATCATCCATAATGGAGCCCAGGTCTCCAATGCATAGATACTTTGCAAATGTTTTTTTTTTCCTGAAGATCTCAGAACCTTGTCTCATCCTAAGCCCTTGGGACATTCCAGCAGATTTTCTCAAGGGAGTGCCGGAAATAGGTAAATAAATAGGTACCTTTAACTTTTCACTCTGTTCTTCCTGTTTCCCAGCAGTGTCGGCCTTCCCTCTGGAGAAGAAACTGTGGCTCGATCCTGGACAAAGAGACAAGGGGAGTCAGAATGGTGCAGTGCTGCTTCTCCTTTCTCTTGTGCACTCACCCACATCCTTTAAAAACAAGATAAAGTTTCAAGGGAAACAAAAGCTGCCTGTAACTTACCTAGAGTAAGAGATCACTGTCTGAAAACATGTGAAGAAGAATGGTAACATCTTTTGATCATCACACCACAAAGCATAAAGTACCTTGTACTCCTCGTAATTTATTACCTTTGGATTTTTTTTTAGGAAAAAGAAATGTTATTACTAGTGAAAGATCCCAGACTGGCAGTTCTTCAAAGGAAGTTGTCAGTCACTGAACGTGGGTTTTGTGACTCACCCTCTTGACTCCCCTACCAGTTCTGAGGTCAGTTGTCCCCATGGCCCCTCTGATGCAACTGCTAGCAGGGAGGAGAGAGCGGGGGAATTAGCACTCAGCAGCATCGCAGGCTCTGACGATGATTCTGTTGTGACTTCTTCATTAGTGAATTAAAGAACTTCATCCAGACCACTTAAAAAATATGGACTTCTCGAGTCTCTCACAAAAAACTGACACCTCAGATGGATTTTATAAAAGACTTTAAATGTCCCTAAAGACTCAGCCTGATGACAGCACATAACTTCCTTTCCTAGGAATGTTCAGTGCCATCATTGATTTTGGAACTCCTAACAATTTGTATATATTCAGATGCTGAACAGCTCTTTCGAGACAAATTCAAAATCAGGGTTAGCGGGGCGCTCTGGAGATGAATCCAGCTTGTGCTCTCACATACTCCAGGGAGTCCTGGGGAGTAAAGGAGAATGTTACCTGGTCCTGATTCTGCAGCATGTGAGATGTGCACTTTGATTGGGATAATGTTCCAGTCACAGCAGATTACTGGAGGGCAAAAGCAATGCAGATGCATGATATGTTTGTGGGAGGGGTCACTGCATGAACCGTTCAGCTTCCTTTAATCACCATTTGGCTCCAATTCGAAATAGCATTTTGCCTCCATAGTAATCTCCTGCTGGTGATTCCCAAGCATATTTCATGTGAGATGCAATGCAGTTAACCATGTGTTCTGATGGCTTTTATTTTAGCCTACTCCTACTAAAGATCTGAGGGACATTCTTGGCAAAGGCTATTTGGTGTGTGTACTACGAGCAGGATGAGTATCTTTCTAGTGTCCTCTTTTGCAAGCAGAAAGTAGTCCTCAAGCTGACAATGTCATGGGAATCTTTTCCCTGACTTCTTAGGGCTTTGGACCAAATCCATAATACAGCCACTTCTTCCAGTTGTCAGATGCTCTTTCAGAGTAACACGTTCAGGAAGTTTAACTTCCTCCATTAACTTTGTACACACAGAGGAATGCTAGTGAGAAAAGGGGATGGAAAGGGAAATGTTTTTTTTCTGAGAACCAGATAAAAGTGCCTGGAACTGTGCTCCCTGCTCACATAAGTGTGGTCGGTTTGTGATGACTCCACCACTGAGTTTTATGGGCCTTTAGCAAAAGTGACTTTTCAAGGGCAATGTGAAGAAACAAGGGCAAAATAATAGGCCAGATAGATACTGAAATCTTATTCATAGAAAAAAAAAACACCCTGAACTTAGTGGGAATTTCCCTTGAGAAAGGGCAGCAAGGTTTGGCTCAGCCCTGCTTGGAGATTTAGCAGAAACAGAATTTGTCTTTTCAGACTGGGGGGAAAAAATGGTTTGTCTCTTATGAACAATCTATACATATGGACCTTGTTATTTACTTGGGGTTCTATGACGTTTATCTGTTAGCCTGAGTACTTATTTCCCCTAACATCTAATGCATCTTTGACCTTTAAAATAGTATCGGCATTAAACAAACAAACCAATAAAATAACATGGTAACCAAAGCTTATGAGTTTCTTTTGTATTATCGAAGTATTCTCTTTGCAGTCTCACTCATTTCCTGTTAGGAAAGTTTGGCACTCAGTCTCCAGTATATAAACAAGCCCAGGAGCTGGCCCAAGCCAGACGTTTTGCTCAGCTAACTGAAGAAGGTGCTTGTGAATGAGAAAAGATAACTCTTCCCCAAAGGACCTGATCTCTTTTTGGGTGTCCTATGTCCCTTTGCCTGGCTTTTTATATATCTCTCTCCATTCTTTTGCAGAAATAGTCCTACAGAAAACAATCAAAAGGCTTACTATTTTTGTGCTGTATTTCAGATGAAGTTTCCTGTCCGCTCAAAAGGCCCAACAGATTGCTGATATGTATGTAATGCTCTGGATATACTCCTTTTTGACAGGTAGCTGAACGGAAGTTACTGCTGCAACTCCAGGCGGGGATATGGGCAACCGCACATACGCCAGAGTGGCAGAGATGTGTGTCCTGTGTAGGACAACGCGATATCCTTATTAATATTGGCCTAAATGTCCTCATCAGAGCACTGTCTCTGTATTGCTTTGGGACCCTGAGGTGAGTCTCATAGGGCGAGCTTGTGCATTTGTGCTCTACCACACATTTTGTCCCTGAGCACATGCCCATGATGATGTCTGTGCCTGAGTCAACACAAGAATTTCACTTCCCTGGCTCCTTTTCTTGAGCCTCCACCACAAAATAATCCTTTCCTGCCTATGAAAAGTTAGCTTTAGTTGTCTTTTTGAAACTCTTATCTGGAGGTTTGTTATTCTTTTAATTCTACCTTGAACATTTATGTATCACCACTGATCCACAGTTTTAAGATATGTCCCTTCTCCTTGTTTTCTGGGCCGTTCTTTAAGTGTTGTGAGTTTAATGCTGATACTGCATTAGCAATCAATCAAAGCTCTGCCAGGAGCACACACAAAAATAAATAAATAAATCCTCCGGTAGATTTTGATGTGCCTTTGAAAGGAGGAAAATTCCTTTCACATGGCCTCTTGTCCCTAGAAATCTACAAGTTTCTTTGTCTTGGCTGATAGCCAAGCAGCACCGTGATGTACCATTTTTCTTGGCCAGTGCTTTTAGGTCTTTTGAAACCAGACCAAGTGTTCACATGGTATTTCTTCATTTAACAGCTGCAAGACAGTGACCGCAGCTGCATGTGCCGTGAAACCCAGCTTCCATCTATAGTAGGGGATGCTGTGTTTTTGTTTTTTGGAGATAGCTGACTAAACGAATTCAAAGTCAGCGCTGATACAAGCAACTCTGTGGCTTCCTATGAAGCCATTTTAGTGCACCTATAAACCTTAGTGCTTCAGACAGCACAGTCAGAGAGGGGCCTTTGCAGGGTGAATATGTATACGCATGCTAATTTTCTACATGCACAGGGCCAAATTAGCATCTCCCTAGGTGAATGCCATGTAAGTGGACTGAAGCCGAACATCTGTAGCCCACCTGGCAGCAATCTTTGCGAGCCCACACTGCTTGGTGCCTCCTCTCAGCCCAGTCCAAGTCCCTTGAGGTTGCAGACTTGGCAGCCTGTTTAAATTGACCCTGTTTGGAGTGGACCCTTACATCATTTCGTTTCATAAGCTGTTAGCTAAATTATTTGTGAGATTGGCCCAAGTCACTTGCTGACAAATTGCAATGATGCTTGTAAAAAAGAAACAGAAAAAGGAAATGGGGGAAAAAACTGAAAATACAGCTCACGTGTAAGACAAAGTCAGCCAGGAAATATTTATGGCAGGTCCTGAATGATCAGACATTCTGGAAAGGGGAAGGAGGAACAAATGTTTCCCTCTGTGCTTGTTGGGGTTTTTGTGGTGTTCCAATGAAGAGCAATGAGGTTTTTGTGGGGTTAAGTTGTCTGAAACTAAGCCTGCCAGGATGGAAAGATTCTGTCCGTGCTTAAAAGAGAACATGCACCTATGCACTAACGTGTGTTGTTTTAAGACCTCAATAATAATATTGTTAACTGTTTGCTGGTGGTTTGAACATGAGCTGAGAATGGAGCAAATGCAATTTAAAAGCTGTGGTATGAATAGTACCTCATAACATCTGAGCAAAATTTCTAAGGACTTTCATGATTTTGCCAAGATTACAGGACTGGGTCAGTGGTCAGAGTTAGGTGAATGTGGCAACTTTTTTTGTTCTTTCTTCCTCCCTCCCTTTTCAGTTATATAAAACAATGTGCCTTTTTTTTTTTTTTTTTTTTTTTTTAAGTGTATTTAGGTATTGTGGTGATGCTGGGAGGCCCACATAGAAGTCCAGTGTGTCAGGGACTGCACGCACACAGAGCATGAAAATATGGTCCCCATCCTAAAGGTCACCTAATCTACACACGGGAAGAAATATGCAGACAGATGGGACAAACTGACAACCAGGACATGAGACAACAGCTATGGTTAGTAAAGTAAACACACCTCTTGCTTGTTCCAATCTGTTTTTTTTTTTTCCTGTAGATCAGCAGTCCTGCAGTCTGCAAGCAGTTAAACTGTGGCTCCCATACTAAAGCCAAACCTAGCCAAAACATGGCAAAGGGGCTGTGCAGCGAGGTGGTGTGTCAGCCGCACTCTGCTGTGCAAGCTGAAGTCCCGATAGTGACAACAGGGGCTGCTGAAATTGCCATTGGGGTCGTCCGGGAATTTAGCAGAGCAGTCACTGCAGACCACCCTCATCTCTACTGCAATGCAGGGCCCCAGGGAACCATCAGCCTTTCCGCTCTCTGAAACTCTACTGGAGGTCCCCTTCCTCTAGGGTCTCTGAAGTATGCGTCTTATGGCTCTCAGCCATACAAAAATTCAGGCACGTAGCTCATAGGGTCAAGAAAAATGGCCACCCTTGTAGCAAAATGAGTTAGTCTTTGTTTATTGACTTCTTTTGGCATGCTGTTTTTTCTGAGGAGAAGCCATTTCACTCCATCGCCTCTCCTTGCACAGGTCACATCATACCTCCTTAGGTCCTCATGAAAACATTGAGCATCAGACTAATATTTGAAATTACATCTTTGCAGACTTACCTGATGTTGTGTTGCCATTTTAAAGTGTAAAAGCAATGGAAAGGAAAAATGTTTCCACCTTTTACTAAGGATTTGCTTATAAAGTGCATTCAAAGATCTGCTTATACTCATATATGTTTAATAAGCGTGTAATCAGTCCTAGGGGTCAACTGATTGCTTTTATCTATGGTTCATTACTAACAATAGTACCTCATACCAGCACACTTACGTTCAGCTGTGGCACGGCCCCTTGCGTCTATTATGCATTCTGACATTATTAATAATTGATTAACCCTTTACAATCCACTTAGACATGGAATCTCTCTCTAATGTGGGAACAGGAAATGGCTGGAGAGAGGCCTGTGAAAGAGACTATTAAGGAGCTTCCTTCCTATTTGAAGAAACAGCATCAATGAACTCAAGAGTGCATTCAGGTAAATCCTTCTCCATTTTTATCTGCAGATTTCTTGTGTCAACCAACCATTGCCCACTTGGCCCTTGCTTTGTTTGCTCAAAAGTGGTTACAAATTCTGTGTGAGTTGGGGCAGTATTTTCTGGGAAGCTGTTTTCTACTCATGTCACTTATTTATTGCACCCCATCCTAAGTGGCTTGGACTCTTCCGGACATGCCAGGACGGATGTACACGAGCTCTGCAGGTGAAGGGCTGTACTGGTTGCCTCATGCAAGGCCTCCAGTGCGCCTGTTTTAAAAACGTACTACCGGGCAACAGCCCAGGCCTGGAGGGAACACACGCACGGAAACTGGAGAGTGACTTTCGTCTGCAGTTCCGTATCTGTGAACTACAAAACTGACTCTGTGCTACAGTCTTAGAGATAGTGTAGAAGCCACAGCCATGTCCATCAATGGCCAGGGCTTTGGTTTTATCATCCCCTCTGAGTCCAGGGAGGCTGCCACTCTTCAGAGGAAGCACAGAGCGGTCCTGTCTTCCCACACTGATGGACGCAGCACCCGGCAGCATGCCATGGCCTGCCAATGGCAGGGGAGGGATAAGCACACATGATTTACAGTAACTTTTAATGGAATTCAGTCGATGGCTTAAAAGCTTTCTATATAATATTATTAGTTCCTTCTGACTCCTAAACAAGCTTTTTTTTTCTAGGTAAAAAGCACAAGCCTGTGAACTGGGAGGTACCAAAGGGACTTGGGTCTGCAAGCAGAGCTGAGTTGCACAATTGAAAGGAACTTCTGGCAGTAGGCTCAGGGGATTCACTATGGAGTTTTCATAAATTTAAAATAAAGCACCTGCTTATATGTTGAGTCCTTTTATGTTTCCTTCTTACTGAATGCTCCTTTGAAACCCAAGATATTGATATATTCTACCCTGTGGGGAAATCAATAAAAAACTTTAATCACAAAATTAAATAAAAACCAAAGCTACAGACATTACATAGTAGCACTTTCAGAAGGAGCAACATGGTGTTTTATGGTTCTGGTGCAAGTGGGCTTATTATTAACAAAATCAGTAGCTTCTTTAGAGCTACTTCAGAGCAGTTGAGGTAGAAAATTAGGACCTTTTTTTTCATTTTGTGAAAAGGAAGTTGCTAGTTCTCATATCTACCTTCATCACAGCCTCTGAACTTCTGCAAAACTCTGGGTCGCCATCTTGCTCAGCTCATTATTTCTCTTTTTGGGCCTGAGTGTGACCAACCAGTGACGCGAAGGCAGTGACAGGCCTGCGAAATGGCAACATGCGTTGGACAGCAGAGACACATCTGAGTGTCTCTGTATTGGAGACGTGACTAAAGATACGAGGCTGTATCAGGCAAAACTCATTTAAACAATCTTTTTTTGGCAAATTCTAAGTAGAACTGTGCAGAATGGTAGCAAATAAGTATAAAACTATGTTAAAAATCCTTAAATCTAAAAAAAAACCCCTAAAGTACTTAAAATTGTAAAAAGTTTAAAGCTCAGCGTACCTGTTTCACAAAAGTACCCAGTTTTAAATTAATTCATTTTCTTGAAAATGTGTTACAAAAGAGCAAAATGAAGTCCTGTTGCATATTGTCATGAGTGCTTTTTTTTTTGACAAAAGTAAGAGTGACATACTAAGGGAAATAGAAGCCCTAAAACCTCTTTTCTTCAAATTTTTATCTTTTTTTAATTAAATCTTTTTTAAAAAAAATCTTTTCATTTTTCTTTTTCAAATCAAAATTTCAGTTCTGGGTTCTTATAAAATGAAATGTAGGGAAATTTTATAAAAATTCAAATATGTACGCACAGAATTTAAGTACAAAAAACATTTGTATGCAATTCCACTATATCCACTACAGATTTTCTTTTTCAAACTTTGTAAGGAGCCAATACGTTTATCTGTGAGAAAAAAGAAATCAATTTATATTTTTTATAATTCCTACTATGATCATAAGTTGAAACATCACAAAAAAATTCTGAGTTATTTGAAAATGATTGAGTCCAACACAGCAACTTGAATATGTATGTTATCTTCAAAAAAAAGTGTCATTTTCAAATTCAAAATTTTATGATTTTTTAGTCATTCTTCCTACTTTTGATCTGAACTAAACCTGTTATAATCCAAGGGGAAACAATAAAGCGTCCTCTCTAGATATATGTATATGTGTGTGTACATATGCACACAAACATATGCAACTATATGCTGCTAGAAGAATGAAAGAAGAGACCATCTTCTATTTAAGACTATTTAATATGGATTAATACAAAAGCAAATCTCAGTTTTTCTTTTAGATAATTCCTTCAAAAATATGACATGATTTGATTCATCAGCAATGACGACAATTCCTCTTCAATGGATGTCTTTATTCTATAGATTTAATAGTAGAGGAGGAAAGGGGAATCCAGGATATATGCCTTTTTTCCAAATTGCTCCGGGATTTATTCCACCATGATGGATAGTTCCCTAATTTTTGGCAAGGATGGAAACTTTTACACCAATTCCTGCTCAAAATAAAGGTAGAGAGAGAGCAATGCAACACATTTAGGTAAGGTTCCTCAGGCCTCATTCATCTATGCATGTGAGTATATTCAGAGATATTACTCTCTGTTACAAATTATCACTATAATTTACAATGAGTTGTTCTGTAGCTCTTCAGGGGCACAGAACAGGAGTCACATGTTAAGAAAAGTGTCCATGCAACCATTTCCAGGTCAGAGACTGGCTTCTTGAACATTGATTTACATGAAAATAACCTTAAGAGAAGAATTTATATATGAATGTATTAGAAACAGATGCAATTTGATCTATCCTAGCATATAATGACTGTCTGGGCCACGTATCACTTTGATTTGCAAATCAGGCAATTTGTGAATGGCAGTTGGCGAGACGAAATCTGCTATGTATATTTTCCTGCAGAATATTGAACATGACACAGTAAAGTCTGAATTCAATCTTAAGATAAATAATAAAAAATAACATGGAAAAGCTGTTAGTAAATACTGTAAAAGGAAGTGCTAAGGAGTGTTTTCTGATAGTGTAGTTATTTATAAACCTTTCCTTTTTACATGCTAAAAGACTCATTAAGTATGGGTATTCTGCATAAGAGCAATAGAGTACATTGTGCAGTGGTAGCATGAAGAAAATATTCAGTAGGCACTAGAGAGTCCTTGTTCAAGGCCCAAGCTTGGAAAGTGGTGTAAACTCTTCACAGAGCACTTAATTTGATTCTATGAGAGATTTATTTCAGTATGTGATTGATGGAAACTGACTAAGTGGTAGTGTGGCAAAAGTACAAAAGCTATTGAACTATTAATGTTATTTATAAGGACAGGACTAACTGTGATAAGCAAGGGCCAATATAGAATGTTTACTTGATTATTTGGAGTGAAAATTCCTTTGTGAGAAGCCAATAAAATGATGAGAGTTTAAGGGAAACGAGAAGTGAAGACAAGTGCAGGCCTGTCTGTATCAACTTATGCTCAGCTCCAGGTTGTACAGTGCTGTGAGGAGTGGGTTAGGGCTGAAAGTTTTTGCAACAGGCTTGGGAAATATGTTAGATGCAGCAGTCAAAAACTATCATTAAAAAGACACCGAACTCCCTTGGATTCAGAAAATATTGTTTTTTCTATGCAGCCTGTCAGGTGCATTGGGCTTTGCCATTTCTAGTCTTCTCTGAGTATAGCAGAAACTAGTAGCAAAGAAGTGCATCAGAGATTGGTATTCTTTGTGTTGGACAACTATTTCATCTCCAAAATAAAACCTCCCTTCCTTGGGTCCACATTTTCTGAGTGCTTGGAAACTGTGACAGTATAAATATATGCCAATCAAGTGGTTAACATAATAGCATGTTGTGAAATTATATGTAAACATCAAACTATATTGATTGGTCTATCCAGTTATTCTTGAATTACCACTTCCCTGAGAATGTGTTTCAGGAATGTCAGAGTCGAAAGCAATCTGCAATGGTCTATTCTCTTTAGACCTAATTTATTCAGGATATTTCAACTCTCACATACTAGTCAATATACTACAGGCTCCAAGGCCAGCAACAGCAGCCTGAATTGGCAAGTGATGGACCAGCTACAGAACTTGAAGAGGAGTCTGTGTAACCGATCTGGAAATATTTGTATGAAACAACACAGTAGCCTCTCTCAAGTGATTTACTCTATGAGCTCAACCTCTAACCCATTTAAAAACATTTCCCTGAATTTGAGCAGAGGTATCAGAAATACCAAAATTCCAGAATCAGAAATTCCTAGCACAGGAATCCCCATTTAACTTATAAGAGGAAGAAAGGATTAAAGTTGCAGATAGGCTCACAACTCTCCAGAAAGTTTCCACTTCCCATGTAGGTCTCCTCAGCAGTTGAGTAAAGACAACCAGCCTGTCAATCAAATTGTAGTCCATAGAAGTCAGTCCAAACAACTGCCTTTCTTCTCTGCTTTCCCTGGATGTTCTGTTCAAATTTTGTTGCATGGAAGTGTTCATGGAGAAAGGCACAGCATCTTCTTGGACTTTTGTCTTATTTGCTTTAGCCAGCTAATCATCTATATGACAGAACAATTTTTTGATTTGATATTGGTATACTGATTAACAGCTCAAGTTCCTTTACAGATATGTATTTCTTACAGTTGCCAATCCACAAGATTAAGCAGTAAGCCTGTAGTAATTTACTTTTAAAGAATGAGCAAGTGACAGCCTCATATCAGTTAATGTTGGCATATTATCTACTAAAAGAAAAATGAAACCAAATATTTTGTCTTCTAAGAATCAAAGAAGAGAAGAGCTGGAGGAATTCCTCATCAGTGGATCAGGCAGTAACTTTCCAGATAACAATTAGGTCTATTTCCTTTAATGTCATTGTAGACTGGATTTATGGAAAAAAAAAAAAGATGTAATATGATATCCATGACCTGCTTTCACGTTTTACTCAAAGTTCACAGAGGTCAAGGAGAGTTTTTTCTTAACAGAGCTCTGAATAAAATGTTGTTTTACTCCATGAAGTCTCCAATCTTTGGCTATCTGCAATATTCACATGATTTTTTTTCCTTCTGAAAATGGGCTTTCTGATAGTTCTTATGCGTGAACAGGCCACAACACCGCCTAAATGTGCTCAGCTGGCTATATTCCAATTCTGATCAGAGACAGTGGACTCAAGATCTTTTTTCATTTTCTTGCAAATCTTAACCATGTATACTTTTTGAATCATCTATGTAAAACTATCGGCTTTACAGTTTAGGCTTAACTTTATTTCATGCCTCATACAATGGTGTACCCTCAAACTTACAACAGAAGGATCTACAAACGACAGGTTGGGTAAACATGCACCTAGTTTTACCTCAAAAGTACTATATATATCGTCCAGACATAAGTTGGGGGACTGTCATCTCTTGCCTATGTCCACTCCATAAAAAAATAATGCTTGTGAGTAGATAGAAGTACATGTCTTCCTTCCTCATTGCTGGCTATCAAGTGGCTTCAGAGAAGCTGCCTGATGATTGAGTTGGGTTCTAGCATCTACATGACACTGAGGGCTTAGGCTGTATCTATGCTAAGAAACTAAAAGGGGGAGAGCATAGGATCAAGTCCTGGCCTGTTACTGTCTTCTCTGTGTTCTGCTCTGTGCTCTCTGGCACCACCTTGACCTGAACAACTGCACAGTGCAGGTGCTACCATCATCCAAGGTATCCTTCCATCAGGTTGGTGGAGAAGGAAACCCTTCTTTGGGAAAGAAGAGAGTCTGCCCACACAGAAGGGAGGAACACTCTGCCACTTGCCCTCCCAGGCCCAGACAGAGCAGAGCCAGCGGCCTGAGCCTGTCTCAAGGCAACTTTTGGGTAGAGGCTGGTGCTGGGAGTGGGACATGACAGACATCTCAGCAAACTGCCAGGTGGTGCATGTTGTGCCATTTCAAACTGGTTTGGCAGCTGTGGACACCTAGTTCTTTGAGCACAAAGAAAGAATAAAACTATTTAAAATATATCCCATCTTACCACTGCCTCAATTGCACGAGATCAGGTGGACTTGGAGCCCAGAGTCCAGAACTCTTCTGCTCTCTTCCCAGTTTTATATCTTGCTCCCATGGATCAAGATGCCTGATGGTACTGCTTGTGTACACACATATAATGAAACTTTACTGTATGGTGTCTGAAATATTGGTTTGATGCTAGTTTTTCTTGCCTCCTCCATATTATAATTTGACCCAACATATTTTCTCCCTTGTAATTGTACCATCTTGACTGTCGGCTATAGTGACAAAATGTCTCATGTGCTCTGCCAGAAATTGTCATGTTCCCATTGTTTAGTGACTAAGACAAGCTGAGTCATAGTGGCACTCAAATAAAAAAGAAAAACAAGGTGCTATGTCTTCAACACTTCGAGCAAAAGACAAATGTCATTTAGGAAAGTAAATCACAACTATGAAGTAGGTCAAAACCAGATTGCTCTCCAAGTTTCTTAAGTTGAGATCTGAACTCAGAGTAAATTTCCATCTAGGGCACCCAAACTTGGAGGATTTTACGGGAATGCCCTGCTACTTGAGAAATAAACTTGAAGAATATAAAATAAAGATGATAAAATGATCACCTACCTTTGGCTTCTAACCTTCAGCAATTTAACCCTCTATGAGTAACATGCATAATTTTCTTCATGTCCTGGGCTCTATATATTTTTTTTGGATGTCACAGATCCAGGTTTAGTCTTGGATTTTTAATTTTTCTAATTGGTGAGGCAATAGCATAGGGAAGATGGAATGTACTATGTACTATGCAAATGTGAAGCACAGGCCAAGCTCATTGATTTTTGTGGAAAATAGAGTCTACATCTATATTTTATGCTTATATAGCACATTCCATCTTCCACACTTTTCCATTTATGGGATAACATTGTCACTGGAGAGAGCACATCACATTCACTTCTGTATTATTTAGCCATGTAATGTGATAGTGATAAGATCAAGATGTTTGGCACTAAAACCCCAACTGTTTCAGCAAGTGCTTCATGGTTGCTTGGGGTGTCATATATGTTAACAAGCTTGTTCATCATCTTTGCTTTTTCCTTGTGGATCAGGTAATGAGTGGAAACTTGCGCATCTTTTCTTTCTTTTTCTTTCTACTGGTCTGTTATATAAACAATTGCCCTTTATTGACTAAGAATAAACCTTTCTTAAGATGAGTATTTTGTTCTTTTTGTTTGTTTGCTTGTTTTGTTTTGTTTGTTTACTTCATGTTAAAATACACAGATCAATTCATAAAGATTTTTATGCAAAGCTGCAAAATGTGAAATGAAGAAATGTCTGTTGCTTAAATACAGGACAACTGGGGATTCTGGACTCAGCACAAACTAATATGATCACAGACCATATTAGACCTACTGGTTCATAGACCATAGAAACCAATTTTTGCTTCCATTTTGCTTTTTCTATTTATGGGACAATAAGATATTTACCCTCCTAATGGTAATGTATGACTTAGTAAACGCTTATAGCATAACATTGCTGTTACCACAGCATTGTTTACTTCTGCAAATGCTGATTAAGGACCCTGAAATTATCTGTCAGATAAGAGTAAGGTACAAAAGGAAATGCAAATGAGGTTTTAATCACTCAGTGTATAAAGAAGAACAGATAAGGTCATCTCCAACGACAAACTACAAATGGGACGTTACCTAGTGAGTATGATGATGTCCTACATTTTCGCTCTGGGAACTGAGACTCAGTGAAACCCCATCCTTGCTGCCTGCTGCCACAGGCTGCTAGCCTGGAACCAAGTTCTCAAATATAATGAAAAGTGTAAAGGCAAAAGAAGTTAATGGCTGCAACAGCTCATATGGATCTTGCTCCCACAGATTTGGTAACCTCATATACAACAGCTTTCATTACACGAAATGTCATGCTATGGCTTCAATTACATGGGTGCTGCTGTGTTACTGCTCTACCTACTGACACTAAGATACTGCCTGGATAAATACAGTCTTCTGAGGGATTGCACAGAGTCAATCACATGTACTAAGCTGAGACTGATAAAAATTTCTTTTTGCTGAGATGAGGTTAGCACTGCTCTTGCTGACTCAGTCAGAGAATCCTTTGTGATTTACTTACTAGAACTACTGCTTTTGTCCAAAAGTCTGCAACAGTTCCCTTGCTCAAGAGACACAGGCACAGTCCTCTTTTTCCAAGACTAGCTGCTGTGTCAAGTTTACTGCGGTGATAATATATCAACCCATGCATTTTTTTGTCCTCACTGAGAAACTGTACTACAAGCTACATGCTACCCAAGATTCCAGCCGCTGTTACATCTTCCATTAGCATCTTGTCAAACTCCCAAATTCTCACAAATGTCAGGAAATCATACTGAATCTAAAAGGACATGGAGAGCTGGGATGCAGTATCTATGACGTTCATATGAGCTGCAAATATCATATATCTATTTTATTGAACATTTTATAATTGAATAGGCAGTAGCTTAAAATAATTCATCTCACAGTGGATAACCAATATTAGAAAGGCAATATGCTGACAGTGAAAGCATAATTTGCACAAATCTATTAATAAATATCCAATGCTTCCTTCCTCTCAAATATTTACTAGTTATGGCATCTTATCTATCCTGTGGACAAAAAGGAATAAAAGACTAGAAATAGTATAATTGATGACAGGTAATCAGTAAATTTTCTTGACAAAACAGAAAGTCACATACAGACTGAACATAGACTGTGGTAAAGAAAAAGCTCTCCAATGCTAATTCAGCAGTTAAGTTCTCCAATACTCTCTAATTCAGCAGTTGTTTACAATTTTTTTTCCCCCAAATTCCTTCTTTTTAAATTTTTCGGTCCTCAGGGTCCCTTGCAAGCACGGACCAGCAGTGTACATATATACTATGCACAATGTAGATGTAGGGTGTAGCGCAGTGTCTCACTCAAAGTGTCTTTGAGTAACCAGGTATCTTGCATTCAGCACTTGCCTTCATCAGTTGTTCCCCAACTGGAACAGAGGAGAACAAGAGATTTTTCATAATCTCTCTGTTACTTTCCCATTTAAATTTCCCTATTGATGATTCAGCTATTACTCTAGGCCTGGGAGTGAGGGAGAGATTTGCTAGACATGAACTGTGTTGTATCAATTGGCTAGAAGTGCATCCACATCTGTGTTTTAGGTCAGAATGTGTTAGAAACTAATTTCCTGATTGTTTCCCAGCTCCCCTGAGCCCATCTTGAAGAAAAAGGGTGTAATTTTCCTCTGCCGTCCAGAACAATACTTGACTATAAATAAAAACAATTGCAAGTAAGCTACCGCATCATACTTTTCAAAGTTTTTAGCAGCTTAAATACACATGTCAAATAAAACATTACTGTCAAATAAAATACTTAAGTGTCTTGATGTGCCTGTGAATGTTGGCAGCAAAATTCATTATAACTTTGCATAGGACAGCAACCTTGGGTGCTCCTCTCAGTACTGTCCTGACAACATAAAACAGTCTAGATTGTAATGACCACCTAAAGACTCAATGCGCTAAATCTTTGTGTCCAGAGCACTTCTGCAGTTTCCTACAAACAAAAGTTATTGTAGGTTAGTTATGCAAAAGATGGAGCAAGAATCAGCATAAAAAGTCATGTCCTAGTTGCACCATAATGTTATTTCGTCCATAATTTTCTTCTGGAAGCCTTGAACGGTAAGCAATCCATTCAAGATTTCGTGGTCCGAGTTAGCAATGCAGAGAAGGTTTCTCCAGATGATATTTGCAATTTGCACAGCTATCTGAAGTCTCATGTAAATTCTGTGAGATTTTAAGCCTCTTTTATTTTTGCCTTTTCTTGAAATATTGCTGCTGTTTGCTGTAAACCAGACAACAAACTACCTCAATTCAGAGATCTATTGGTTAGAAAAGAAAATCTTTTCAGAAGAAGTCTTGAGGTAGAGATATTTATCACAAGCTTTGGCTAAATTTATATACATGTACCACGCTTGTCCTGCACACAGCATGGGGAACAACAAATTACTTCAAAGGTACATTTTGAGCAGACCCTTGTAGAACATTCCAGGATGATCTGAGCTAGCATCAAGATTGGTTAGACTGTACCAATTGCTTTTGGAACAAACTGATGCCCATTTTCCACACTTCTGCTGTTCTTTTACTACTCGTCACACACTCTCTGAACAAAGATGAGATATTCAAATGGTTATATGGAAATAAAAATTAAAAGGTAGGAGATATTTCACCTCATGCATCCAAAAAGTTATCTTAAGCAGGTCTACAGGACAAGCTACTCTATCGTATTGCACAGGGCTAAAGTATCTTGTTGGTGTAAGCTGTACTCTGAGTAACTACCATGGCTTAGCTCCAGTTCTGGACCTTACTTAGATGAAACTAGAAGAAATCCTTCTCTGGTTGTCTATCTGCCCAGCAGATGAGCACCACAATGGACATGATAGATCTAGCTTTTTTTTTTTTTTTTTCCCAAGTTCATTTGGCAGGTCTTGTAATTTACTGGGATGGCTTTTCCAAGGACATGATATTGAACCTGCCATCTGGTTAATAATGTGGCCAGCTGGACACTAACATCAAGATTCAGTCCCAGACTCACATTTCATTTATCTGGCCCTTTTTCTATCTGCTGTTCTGCTTGTTCTGTTTGGACTCAATGGGTCTCATGTCATGCAAGTTTCACAGAGTCCTTAACCAACTTTTTAGTTTCTTAGAATACTTCATGATGGCAGGAGTGTTGTTTTCATATTCCCTCAGGTACTGTTTTGTTGTTGAAAGTGGAAGATGATGTCTAAAAGAGAAAATCCTGATGAAACCACGTTCACTGCTAGTTAGAAGAAATATATTCTGGTTGCAGCAATTGTTTGAGATAAATCACTTGAGCATTTCCCTCAGCTTAATTGAACGACTGCACTAACTCATCAGTTTGATTGATATGACAGTGTACACAGATCCTTCGTTCATAATAAGCAAATATTTTTCTATTGTTAACTTCGATATCATCCTTTAGGACATTTTAGAAGAATCCAAGGTGAAAAAGCCTCTTAGTACATGGAGTACTGTTGAACTCATCCACATTATGAAACGGTGGAAGTGACTGTGAAAGAAATAGATTTATTATATATGTATGAATATATATATTCACACACATACAGACATATATATAAATATATATTCTGTGTAGTTTTGGCACAAGACTCTACTCTGTCTACTTCTATCACCTAAGAACACTGTTATTAACTAAATGAGAATTGGAGGATCTAGTGTATTTGATGGGGAAAAGATAAACAACTGGTTATAAAAACAAAAATTCTAACTTCAGGGTGGAGCAGAGTGGTCTGCTTCAAAAGGGAAGGGGAGCCCAGGGATGATCACAACAACAAGCAGGTAGGGCTGGTCTCACCAGGAAGGGCCCAGCGCCAGAGCACCTGAGCAATGTGAGCAGGGCAAGTTTAGGGACAAGAGCTGGGTTCAGCTGAAAGTCTAGATCTCCAGAAAAGACCACAGTGACAAGGCAGGTCCAAAGTTTAGTCAGGGAGTCAGCCTGCATGCCAGGGTCAGAACTGAAATCAGTGGAATGTATGGCCAGACATAGGCATAACTGAAATACAGCTCAGGCTTTTCACCAACGCTTTCATGCAACAGGTTTAATAGTTCCTGTCAGTCATATTGGGTAAGAAGAATCAGACCTATTATTCATCTAAAAGCTTACTTTTAATCATGTGATATAACTGATGTCTTGCTTTCAAAAACAACGATATGAAGCAGCTTTTTTTTTCATGAATATACTGAGAGGAATCCTCCTTATTGCTCCACAGACAATTGCCTCCCTATATTAACATGATTTTACAGACCCTTTATCTATGAGAGATTGCAAAGTCGAGGTCCATGCTTGATTGTTTCATAGTTCCTAGCCAATACCATGGATGTGCCATGGATTCACAGAAAAAAGAGTTTATTCTTCCCCAAGGGGACAACCTTGTTCAACATCTGTTCTATGTCTGCTGTAGCTCCTGCTGCAGCCTCTAACACAGATAAGGCCACTCTCAAGTGTAAAGACCCATTTTGAAAATGATCAGTTTCTTGCCAGCTGTTAAATGAAGTACAGTACAAGGACGATCCTTCACATGCCCATGGAGAAAAGTTAATAATACTCTGCTGATCAGGTGTGTATTGTCCCCATTTAGCAATTCTTACTCTGTATACCAAGGTGTATTCACCCTGGGCCCTCTGAAGCTTGTTATGGCAATCCATTGATTTACGCTGTTGTTGTTGCCTTAGAAAGCACAGAAGGGTTCATATTGCCTGGGACTGTGGAATCAATCCTGTAATTACAGTCCATTAGTTGGGATTCCACTGTTAGGGCTCTTTTATATTAAAAACATACCATAATTTCTACAAGTATCTGAAACAACGAGTCTATGAAAATAGCTCCCAGTTGTGAAGAAGAGATTTGTACAGTCAGCTGGAGAGGTAATTGCATTGGTATATAAGTCAGCGTGGAGGGAATATGGTCCCTGTCTTTGTACATTAAAAGCAATGCAGTATGGCTAAGGCAAGCTGTTTTAATTCCAGAGTGATTTTCAAGGCCACATCTGAAAGCAATCCGTCTGCAGATGGTTTTCTCCAGATAGATTTACCACCAGATTTCTAGTTAGTGCTTTTTCACCCTGTCTTCTGCTTTGTCTGGGAGAACTTTGTGGAATTACTTTTGGATTCCCCATTCAGTGCTATATACACTTTCAGACTTATGCATCTCCATCTGTGACTTTTGAGTTTTGAACTAATGCACAATCACTCACTACTATTTCTACCCAAATCTCTCTTCATGAATTCACTGTTGGTATTTCCCATTATACACTTCCAATAGGTATATTAATAGCTGAATATGGCCCCATTCATGGCTACATGGTTGATAGTCAACTGTAGTCCAAGGTATAATTAAATACTTTTTTTTATTATTACTGTGAAAAGAGGTGCCAGTTGACTAATAGATGGTGGTGCAGAGCACTTGCGATCCTAAATAGCCATGTTATTAGTATATTGCTAAATGACAACATGGGCTGTCAGCTGAAAGTTTCATATCATCAACTACTAAGAATGCTAAACTCTAGATATTGCTCTTGGTAAATTATCAGCTCTAATACCTAGAGTTGACAACTGCCATGCATCTCCATTTTCTTTGTTTGGCCATTGCACAGAGAAATGCTATATTGACTCTCTTCTCTGTTCCTGTTTTTCTAAAATAGTGGTTTATTGGTAGGCCAGCAATAAGATCACATCTTTCATGTGCCAGATTTGATTTCTTTGGCACAGCCTACCATCTTGTGTATTGACAGAGATACAAAGCCATTTCAGTGAATATATGTCAAAGATTGCCTTTACCATCTGTTTTTCTTTCATAGCTAAAGAATGAGAGAAAGCCTCATTGAAAGTATGAGAGAAATCTAAATATTATTAATAATGACTTCTTCTTGATTCTCCTTTCCCCTAATCATTTAGTTATGACTTCAATTATCCAGTGAGACCAATCTATTTTTTTTCTGTCAGTTCCCCGTCCAAGTGTCAGCAGTCACAAGTATGGTGATGCTTAAGCACCTGGATTAGGTGGGCCTTAATCCGCTGGGTTGCTAGAATAAATTATGCCCATGCATTTCTCTGGATGCCGCCCTAAAGACTGTGCATAAAAGAACTGAAATCAACATTCCCTAGTCTCTGATTCCTAATTAACTGCCTGCACACCTTCTGTAATCTTCCCAGACTGTCTGGGTAGTTCTAAAGAAGGGCAGTCTCAGCCTCTAGACCTATGGCTTTTTTCTCTCTCAGCTGGATCAGCAAGCAGCTTTAGCCAAAAAATATTTAACCCTTTAGCAGCGAGGATGCTGGATGACATTTCACTGGCACTTAAACAAGAAAAATGTCAATGATCATTAAGATCATCATTAATGATCATTGTTTGAAACTCAGTAATGTGCAGCCCAGACCATTGGGAAATTCAGATGCACTTGAAGACCCTCAGCATTTCAGCTTCTCAGAGAGTAGCTTCAAACATATTTAAAGAAAATGTAGAGTTCTCAGCAGCTTATGATCCAAACTTCACAACCTGAGCATATTTCAGCCTCTATGGGAAACAGTACCCCAACGTCATTAGGAGTACTCATTCCTTGAAGCCCAGTCTGGTACTCAGAGCAGGTCCTATTTTGACCTTTAATTTCTATTTTGTGGATCAAGTGTTTCTTTTTTCCAGTCATCCTATGAAAGGACAACAACAACAAATCAAATGTAGAGTCAGGAAGTTTCAGGTCTGTCATGTTCTATCTAGTTAGCAACAGTTCTTTGCCTAAAAAACACTGTTGCACCGTAGAAAAATATTTTATTCTTCTCCTATGCTCCTCCTCTCCTCCCATGACCTGTTCAGTTCTGACATCTCTCTTCTAAAGAAGAGAAATCTATACGGAATATCAATGACATCAAATACTTAAGGAACATCTTCAGATTATTTTATAGCGCTGCACAGAGATTTAGGGCTCTCTCATCCCGTCTGTCTGAACACAAGGTAGTGACAGGTACGGCTGTATTTCTGTGCTGTATTTTAGAAGACATTGAGCAATCACCCTGCACACAGGTTCAGAGTGAAGGTGGGTGATAAATTTAGCTGAGGCCATTGCTCAGATGATGTCCCTCAAAGAGCTCCTTCCTTAGCTGGACCAGTAGTCCTCTTTCCATCAGATACCAGCTAAGAGTAGATGCATTCCTTGTATGGTCCTGCCTGGCATTGCTGCTGTCTCAGGTAGCAGGAAAGGAGGTGCTTGAGAGAGACACATGGATGTAGAAAGCTGCACAGGTTATGAAATGATGGTAAGGACAGAGAAGGTCAAAGCTGTATTACAGTGGGCAACCACGGAGGTCTGAGAGGACCTCAGCATATAAAATCCACGGCTCTCCAGACACGGCATCTGGTGCTCAGGGAGGAGACCTCCTCTAGTCTGCACCCTTCAAGGGAGTGTGGGCAGAAAGGGGACAGGAGTTGCTACTTTTCCAAGCACAGAAATAAACCTATGCACTTCTCCCATATCACATGATCTCTTAGTTCTTGTTGTGATCTAGGTTAACACAGACACTCTCTGCAGAGTAATAGACACTGAGCTGACACGAGGCACTGCTGGAAAGAGCAGGGAGACCACAGAGTCGACAGGACAAACCACCGCCACCACCTCAGCCTCTCCTGCTACCTGGGCATGTCAGCAGTGACAGCACCAGCATAACGGGAGCTATGACCATGAGCCTGCACAGGTGCTGCTTCAACTTCTCTTCAGGTCTGGGGGCTTTTGAGTGAGCTGCACAGCAACATGTGGTAAAAACGGAAATACAGTGTTCCAAATAAAAACTTGCTTTCAGCCAAGAAAAAGGTCAATTTTGATTCCTTCAACTTCAGGCAGAAATTTTCAAAAGTGATTCACAATATTCATGGGAGAATCTTTGCTAATCTTCTTCCCTGGTTGCTGCACAGGCAGAGGTAGATCTCCACACTAATTGCTTACACTCTAAGGGAAAAAAAGACCAATAAGTGGGTACAAAGAGCTGCCTAGGAATTATAAGAAAAGAGCTAGAAAACAGCACAACAAGCACTCTTTTGAGCACAGCAGCAGCCTGCCCACTGTCACATCTTCTGCAGTCATCACAGCAAGAGTGTATTTTAAAAATGGATTTGAAGGAGGGACAGTCACCACAAAGGTGTTTACTTGAAGACTGAGAAAGGGAAGGAGGAAAAACAAACGATAATTGAAGTGCAGAATAACATTGAGAGGTCCTGGCTTTTTTTTTGACACAGAGCCTTTTTGGTCTGGGAAGAGGAGGACAACATGGAGGAGAGGTAGGGTCTTTACAACATGTGAAAATACACGCATATACAGAGCATTTCCCTGTTCACATGTTTTCACTGCCTACATTTCAGAGCTTTTGTTACCGTTGCATTTGGTTCTCATTTAATCTGTGCTGCGCCCCTTGCTCTTCTGTATCTCATCCTTTTTTTTTTTTGCCTTGGGCTCTCTCCAGTATCTCCTCCCAGTGCCACCTAGGCCTCCCGCCATTCTTCCTCCTCTTTCCCTGGTAGAATTGTTTCTATCCATCTTTTCATCAGTTCCAATACTCACTCGTATTTTGATCCCCTCTTTTTTTTTCTTTCTTTCTAGAATTGTTCAGTTTCACTGCTTCTCTGTCATTATTCCTCGGTCATTTTTTTTTCTGTCGCTTTCTACTTTCATGCTTTTAGCATGCCCTTTACATCTATTTATCCTCTAGCTCAGTTCCAGGCTGTCCCTTTTTGTTCTCCTTTCCTTCTGTTTGCTCTGTCCTCCTTTGTTCTTTTTCATTTTTTTTTCACATCCTCCTTTCTCTTGAGAGCCATCAGATATTTTTGAAACTCTTCAGTATACAAATTTTGTTCATTGTGAGACCAAGACTCAAAGTCCACCTTGACAAAGAAGCATCTCCATTGACTTCATCATCTGAACAGTGAAACTTGTAGAATTTGTTTTCTTTCAGAAACAGAATTTCTGAAGTCTTTGATAACAAACAAACAGAACTGCCTATGTATTAAACATGTCTGGGCCACAATTTAGGCTCAGTGTATTTCATGGAGATCACTTAATTCACAACACATATCTTTTTCCTGTTACTTATTTATTTTTATCAAAACCATGTGAAATTAAGTTGGAGAAACACAAGCCAGTGGAGTGGCTAAGAGCTCCTTTCTGTTTTAAAAGAATAGACTTTCTTGAAGGCAGTGATGCTACTGCAGCTGTCCACTCATGAATTAGGAGCTGTGCTTGCTGTGGAAAAAGTATTTTGGTTTCAGCTCTTAGGTTACTCTTGATTCTATGTGCCATGCTGCTCAGACTTCATCTTCACTGAGATAAAAATAAAAGACATTTCTAATAATAGGAATTTTTTTCTATCTTCTGCAGTTTAAATGTTTACTTTTTTTTTTTTTTTTTTCCCCTGTGTTACCCATTTTCTGGTGATTTTTCCTCTGCTGAAGAACAGTTCCAGAGGAAGACAGATGGGCTGAATATGTGGGAAGCAGTTGGAGTGATCTTAATGTGAAAGGTCAGAAATGCTCTTTATTAAGCATATGAGTTTTATGAGTTGTAAAAGGAACCATCAAATTCAAGTCAGGTTCCTTGAATGGCAAGAACTATGCCATTTCACCATTCTGGATGGTTAAACAAAATGGAAAACATGAAAAAAACCACCTGTAGGACAGTCAAAGGAGTTCTTCAGTTTAATATGTTTTTAATTAAATGCCAGCACTTTGTGTGTATATCCATCTTACATGAAGACAGATATTGAGAATTTTTTCGGTGCTATGACGCTCTACTTATGTTGCTGGCTATTTCTGATCAATGGTCTATTCCCCCGTAAAAAAAGTTGTCATCGCCTTTTCCCCTTTGGTATTTTTTATTATCTTATTTCTTCTCAGCATCATTTTTTTCAGTCATAACCAGCCAAGTTCCTTCTCACAACTACATAAGTGTTTCCTTCTTCAACTTTCATCTCTCGTGCTGCAGGAACCATTTCCTTTTCCGCTGCCATTATCTGGAATGGGCTTCTCTATATCAGCAACTCTTTCATCTCTTTTCAAACACTGAGAACATCATTCAGACTCTCCCTTCGATAGCCTACTTAGGCCCCCATCACTTTTACATTTAAATTATAGCCTAATTGTATAAGCATTTAGAGGATATAATATGCACAAATGACTACAATAAGGCGGATGAGTCTTTCTTATGCAGCAGCCAAAGTGCACAGGTTGTGCACTTATTTAGTCCCTGTCTCAGCTATATTAAAAAAAGAAAAAGATAGATGACTCAGTAACCTCCCACTTGCAGGAAGGGCATCTGCTAGTGCAGAATCATCCCCCTGCTTTCAACATCCACCAAGTCAGTCTGTGAAGCTACATATTCCTTTTCATCCTCTACAGCCAAGCCTCGAAGCAAGGCAGCAAGTCTTATTTGACAGATAAGTCCTGAAGCTTGCTTCTCCAGTGGTATGGTTTATGACAGCTCTGCTCCCCACTTACATGTCTCAGGTGCCTAAAATTCAGCGAGATGAATCCTAGCCCCTTGTCCATGGCAGTGCTTCCTTGAAAAGATCGCTCCACTATGTACCAGCTCTCACTTACCACAAAGATCAGGTCAAAAGCAAAGCTTGAATAGCAGAGTGCCCACAGGGACTGAAAATTGCTTTTATGAACAGTAGGTGAAATTCATCCATGCAGGGAGGGGCCTTTGTGCTGCCTGGAGTCCAGTGTAACATCCAGCGATGGCCACTGACTAATGCACTTTCCACAGAGCTGCTTGCAGGTGTTGGGCCTATGCTCTGCAAGAGCAATGCCTTGAGTCACAATATTTTCCGTGTCCTCTCTACCTATGGTACATGAGTCCACCATGCTATCTTGCTCAAATCTTCCCCTGGGCACCATTATGGCTCTTACAGGCAGAACCAAGACCAAAGCATAACCGTGTGAAGTTGCAAGAGCAGGTAAGAACACATCTTATATACCCATCAGGCAGACTTGAAATTAAAATCTGGTATAACAGACAACTACTCTCAGATCTAGCTGCAAACGGTAAATAAATCCAGCTTGTAGCTTAATGATCCTTGTGTTTGCAACCAGCATTGAAAAGCGCCTGGGGAACAAGAGCTGGAATGGTGCATGGAAGACAGAATGAAGTCACTGGCAATCATATATAAAAAGCACCTGGATTTTATCATTTCAACCCGGAATACACTCATGTCAGTGTATGGGCAAGCAATCCCCAGTGGGTGAGAGCTGGGCTTCAGGATGAGCCCCAGCGCTGCTGCTTGTCTCGCGTTGCTGCCCCCCATGAGACACCCTGCTCTGCGCAGCGGCTTCGTCGCGTTACCTGGCGGCCCCTCCTGCTCCCCCTCCTGCAGCTCTGACCAGCCGCATCCGCCCTGCTTGGAATTCATTTCAAAACCAGAGTCATGTGGCGCCTGCTATTCCCCAATAAACAAATAAATTAGCTGCTGTGATATGGAAATTTGCATGATTCACTGTACTTAAAAACTGTTAGCTGTGAACTTATTAATTGAAAACCACAGGATGATAATAAGTGTGTCCTTCAGTCTAAACACGGCTCCCTTGGTATAATGAGTTTGTAAAGCAATAAAAATGCACAGTTCTGCACAACCCCCACTGCCTGAGGACAGTGTACGCCGGGTCTTGCCTCTGAGGAGCGGGGGCAGTGGCTGGGGTCTCTGGCGACAGGAAAAGCTGCTGGCCCTTGAGTGAGGATGGTCTGATCCAGAGCCAGGCACAGGCGTTCACGCTGGGTATTTATTTTCTCCTTCCCTCTCCCCACTTCCCTGCTCGTCCATACCCACATGGGCTTCCTTGTGCCTTACATCCACTGCAGAGAAAGTTTCTTTTTTCCTCTCTTTTTTTTTTGAAAACTCTTAAGCAAACTGGATTTGCTTTGCAACTGTGACGCAAAGGCTAAAAACGATCAAGTCTATGTTCACATTTATATATGTGAGGTAACACCCATATTTAACAAGTTCCCCAAATGCATTTGTGTGTATAGTAAGTGGCATCTGGGCCAGCTCCTACACTGACTCACACTCGGTGCAATCTCAGTGAAGCTGGCAGTAACTGCTAGTTTCTACTTGAACACGGTGCCATATATTTTTATAGACATTACCATCTCTAAACAGGAAAAACAATAGTTAACCCATCATTGACAAAGCATGGCAATATTTAGCACAAATCCTGGCAGAATCATGCTCTGTTTTGTTTTCTGCATTTTTCCTTCTTCTATGCTTCCCTTCATTTATTTAGAAGCAAAGAAAGAGACTGCCTCTAGTGCTTGAATTTTAATTCTCTGCTGCACTGTCCTTGGGCAGAACTGAGTGTTTCGAAGAGGTGTAAAACATTATACAGAAAAGGCATGAATGTAGTACCAGTGGATCTAATGCCAGGATACATTGCTGCTCTTCTTGTCAACCAATACAACATCTTAGTTTTTAAAAGCACTGAAAAATACTGATATTTAATTTAACCTAAAAAATGCAACCCTCAGAAAATTACAGAAACAATTGTCAAAGAACCATAGTATTTGTGAAATTTAAATTAGATATGTGTTGTAAAATTTATTTTTTTGATGCTCTGGAAAATAATAATATATTACTGTATGCATTGCAAAGCCAGGGATTTTTAGAACCATACCGTAGCCATATGAACCTGTATTGACTCACAGGGAAGCCACTGGGCATTGCTGAATATATTGTCTTGAGCAAGACAGATTTTATGGTATAGGACAAAGATATGAGGCAAAGAACTAAAAATTTATAGGCAAAAATGACTGAAAAAAATATAACTTGGTTTAGAAATAAAGATTTCCTTTATTTGCCTTATAAAAACAAACTCTTTTTGCCCTGCCTCAGTCTTTTCTCATTTACCTGGTGTTCCTCAGTCCAGTGTTTTATTCCATTGTGACTTTTGATCTGCTTTCAGTGTAAACATATCACTGCTGTGGTCCAGCCAGAAGCACCACTTTTGCAGAGGATTCAGCAGATAGATAGATAGATACACATCATCCAGGAATCCAGATTCAGAGGATCCCTGCCCAATTCTCATGCCAAATCATAAGATTCTTGCTGTTGCTTGTAAGGTCGCATCCACCACCATCACTTATTTTCAGCAAAGTAAAATGAAATTATTTTTGAGTTTACACATTTTTTCATCTTGCGGTGAACTTAGTATTTGAAAGCTCACTCTCACTCATCAGTGCTTCACAGAGAGGAATTAAAATGCTGATATTCATGCTTTGAAATGTAGAACAGAGTATCTGCAGCAGATTACTGGGTGAAAACATTTGCACTCAAAACCTGCTCGAGGAACAATGGATTTCGACTTGCAGTCCATGGACTAATCATGAGATCTGTACCAAAATAATATCTACATTTCATCTTTAAAACATACCATAAATAAATAATAATAATAAATAAAGAAGTCAGAAGTGTGACAAATAAGTTTCTGAGAAAACATTATTGGCCTGTCTGTATGGTTCTTGTTATGTTAACAGAGACTGCTATTTGGTTAAAGGACACCTTTTAAAAAGGCATTATTTTACTAGAAAGGCAGAGAAATTATTGAGCTCACTAAATGAATGCACATGACTAAAACACAGAAAGATCAGACTTGACATTCAAGATACATCTGAAGTTAAAGGCCAAGAAAATCTAATAAATCAAAAGAACATTTTTATATCACACAAAAATAGCACAAAAGTCTCCTCCATGTCTTTCAGGAGCACAG
Source organism: Crypturellus tataupa (assembly GCA_034781795.1). Classification (NCBI taxonomy): domain Eukaryota; kingdom Metazoa; phylum Chordata; class Aves; order Tinamiformes; family Tinamidae; genus Crypturellus; species Crypturellus tataupa. The sequence continues at coordinate 6,098,263 of JAWLRI010000833.1, forward strand.
AAACATGGTCCATGTGATGATTTCCTGTTTATTTTAAAGAAAAAAAATCTCATAATTATTTCATAAACCTTACAAAAAAATGGCCATGCAAAACTTTTGAGAAAGAACATGAACTGCCCACTTCTTAAGACACTTCTATTGGTTGATTTTTAATGCCAGGTTCTAGTTACTTAATGCAAATTAAAGAAAGACTTAATGAAGCAGGAAAGCAAGACAGACTGAAATGATACCAGAGGAATCTGGCAAAACACTACTTACATCCAGATCAAACCCTTTGGGACAAATAATGTCCCCTTTTAAAGCATTATCCTACTATTTTATCATTCTGACTGAACTGTCAGAATTAATATATATATGCATTAATATATCATTAAGACATATCAATCCTTTTAAAAAGGTAAAAAAGAAATAAATTACTATAGAGAATCCAAACGTGACCCTTACATAGCCAGCTCTTAGGCAAGTTCTGGGGGTATTTTTTAAAACAAAGGCACTTGAGCATTTGCTTCTACATCTATCAAAACCAGCTCCTCAGGCAACCCTGTCACCCCATACCAGGATCAGTGTTGTTATAAGGTGTAAATCCTAATAACTGTCCTCCCTAAAACTTTCTTTTTTCTTGTAGGTAACATAAAGAAAAATAAGAATCCTTTTCAGATTATTTAGTATTTGAAAAATAAATGGCTCCATTACATGACCAGTGTCCCCTATGATTATCTGGGGTGTACAGACAGGGCTGTAATGCTAGCTTTATGCATCAAATTTTTAAATTTTGATGCAATTCCCAGAAGCACAACAGGCTGCAAAATTTTGCTTCTCAGATATGTTCCGCACATGCCCTTTAGTCCTGCAATACCAAAGGCTGTAAGAGAACTAGTCACAGAGGAGGTAGACGTGAGCATCCCATGCTCTACGCTACAAGAGTAAAAGCAAAAAAAAAAAAAGGTCATCGGTCCCACTCCGATAGACTCTTGCTAACAACTTCTAGCAGCTAAATATACTTCTCTGCTTGCTACTAGCTGAGCTTAGCGCCGTTTCCGCTGCCGGGCACGTCCGCGGGTGACAGCAAGCCCCTCTGCAGGCAGCTGCCAGGCGGCTCTCGCCGGGGCGGAGGGCGCTCGGAAGTGACACATACGTGTGTCTTCCCACAGCTCGGGGCTAAGACACGCTGATTTGTCACTTTACAACTGTTTGGTCAGTGGAAGCTACCGGGTGCAACTAAGAAGATTTTTGCTGGCTCCAGCAAAGGAGGAAATGAACATACAGATAAAGTCTACACCACCTATAAAGAGCAAGAAATCTTCTTGAAGAGCCGTATGCTTTTGAGGGCTTGCGGGCTTCCTTCTGAATCACAGCAAGTGTGTTGTGGGATAGGGCATGCCCTTCTCTGCAGGGAGCAGGAAGGGGTGAAAAAAGAAGAAAAATGGCTTAGACTAAGAGAACACATCTCTGAAAAAAGAGAATGAGATCAATGATCTTCATTACCTTTTTCTTTCCTCCCAGAATTTAAGAAGTGGAGTGAAGAAATCACAGTGCACCTATTAAAGCGAGTTTACAAATTATGCCCTGTGTCTCATACCAAGTGCATTATGTTTTCATAAAACAAAAGCTTTCCTGAGGCTTCTATTTAGGATCGGCTCGGCACTTCCTAGTCCTCTGCATATTTAATGTCTGACAATAAGTAGCAGTAGATGAGCAGCAAGAGGCAAGGAGTTCTGCTTTGTTTAACCTGAGAATTGCTATATGCTTATCCAAACTTTATCTACATCCTCCTACAAATATGTGAACCTCTGGGTACGAGAAATATTTAGACACCTGCCGAAATTAATGGGAGCTGCATGCACAGAGTTCCCAGGACAATCAGATATCTTAAGTCTACAAAATTAGGTTGAAAATCTCCTAGGAACAATTTTTCTCTCTCATCATATTTACTACTTCCCACCAGGCAGGAAATATTTGAAGTACAGGCTCACTTGTGGTATGCTGGCAATTCTGAAGTTTTTTTTATGGAAAGGAACCTGGAGACATGGCCACGCATTATAGGTGAAAAAAATATTTTTCTTTTAAAGTATCTGAAAAGATTCAATGTCTGAAAATGCTCATTTTAGGATTGTCTCAAGATTCTGGGTGGATTTTCAGTTGGTGGTAATTTACATCCCAGCAGATTAAATGATCTCTAATAAAAGGGAGACTTCTCAGGAAAGTGCAAGGAAAATGGCTTCTTGGGCCCCTTCCTATAATGTAAAACACATGAGGAGGCTGCTCGGCTCGTGCATTGACTCTCTGCATTCAGAGGGACTCTTCACAGATGCAAGAGTTTCAGAAAAGAATGAGGGCTGCAGCTTTCAGCCTGGTAGGATCAGGAGAGCATTTTACACACTCTAAATCAAGAGAAGAAGGTTCTTTTCCATTTAAGCACTCCCTTCAGGAAAAATGGCTTTAAGATGACTTCTGCAGTTCCTAAAGCTCCAGATGATCCCCTGGAGAAAAAGGATATAGTTATGAGGAAGAATAGATACTATAAAAGAGCTTGCTGCAAGTGTCCTTAGCAGAAGAGGGAAACTGGCTGGTTTACTTGTAATTTGGCCTTGTTTGGCTTTATGGTTTTGGTTGCACTTGTTTAAATGAAGCTAAATTTGTGATTTGATTGGTTGTTCCCAATGCTGAACAATTACTGCAAAGTACAAACAAATACGCAAAACTTCTAGTGAAATGAAAATACCACATCCAGTATTTCCTTTGTATTCACCCTGCACAATCATTCATGGGCAAGTCACTTCTTTTTCCACAAATTCTGATTTTGTGTAAACCAAAGAATATGACATGCACAGCCGTCAGGTCTCTCACAGCTGATGGCAGTACTGACCACACAAGTCACAGAAGTGCTGATGGGCTGATGTCCTGGTGAGACTGGAATCGTGAGGCTCTCAGATTTGTGATCTGCTTACTGCTGCCTCCCCGTACGGGTGAGGGAGTGACACCAGCTTAGAGGTGTGCTGTGAAGGTGTGTGGAACTGGACAGTGACAGCAGAGCCCGAACACCTCTCTGCCAGCAGTGAACAAGGCTCCAGGGATGCTGAGAACTGCGGGTCTCCTGCTGCTGAGGTCCTCCCATCCTGCCCATGGCACTGAAGGGTCCAAAATGTGACTTCTCATGCAGGTAGATATTCATATTTCAAATATATTCCATCTATGAGCTTCTAAGGTTCATTGTGAGCAGCATCTATTGCATGCCCAAGTTGCCGTGTGCTTGAGTTTCTCCTGTGGAAAAACCTGAACACTGTCCCAACAGCGAAAATTCAAACATGAGAAGCTGTGGAAATCTTTCCAAATGCCACTGATATGTTTCCCCAGGGGTTACGTTCCATTTCCCAACCCAACCTTCACAGAGGCAGCGCTGGCTAGAAATGGCTTGGGGGAAATGAGAGGTTTTTTTACTCCTTAGTTACGCTATTTCCCAAGGTACAGCCCTGAGGTGCTTCCTAACATCAGGGCAGCCATCTGTCCTTCATTGTCCCCAAAGTGACTCTGCCGGGAACACTTGAACACAAACATGTGCGGGAGCTGCCTTTGGACAGGCTCGATCCTGGAGAAGCTCTGCAGAGATGGCAGGCACAGGGAAAGAGAGGAACACAGACCAGACCCAAACAGACCTTGCTGCTTCTGTACCACATGAACTTAGAGCACAGTTACCCAATCTGCAATTGTGTAAACTGGCTGGAGATCAGCTAAATATCCACCTAGGTTCCATTGGAATTTTTATTTCTAAAAATAGCTTTCTGCAGGACCAGCAATGAATTCCTCACCTACTCAGTCCTTAAGCCAGAATGTCTTAAGGATGAATGGGGTTCTTGCTCTCCTCACATTTAAAGAAGATCAAAAGGCTCCGACTTGCAGTGTATGTGCAAGGCAACCCGATATCGTATAAGCACAGTGAGATCAGATCCTTTATATAACACAAAGTTTAACTGTGGAACGCAGGATCCTTGGGTGTTGAGGGTGACAGAAGTTTCTAGACTTAACGGAGTACTTAGAAAAATGCTTGGAAGGAAGCATCAAGGCCCATTAAACAGGAAGATATCCCCTCTGGTACAGGAATTCCCTGAACTGCAGATTGCTGATGTGTGGAAAAATAAACTGGGGAAGTTTCACGAGATAGTCACCACATTTTCTACCCTAAATATCAGCCAGTGAACACTCTTGTTGACATGCTACTGGTCTAGAAACACGTCATCTAAATTTTTATTCCATTCTCACATTCTTTCTCTTCTGACTAACTGTGTTCGTGCAGAGAGACTGAGCAACATAGATATATGGATTCATGCATCTTATAAGTTGAAGTCGTAAGATAGGACTATCCTTGAATTCATTTTGAACAGCTGCCATTTGAGAAGTAGAAGGTATTTCTACCACAGGTCAAAATCCTCTTAGATTTTCAGCTTTTATATCGAAGCTGGCATGAGTAAAAAAAACAAGCCTGAACAGCCCAAAGCTGAGATTTGAGATTTCATGGGCTTGTGGTGCATGTAATCATTTTATCATACTGCTTTGCAGGAAGGCTTGTTAGAGAGACAGGAGCTCTTCTACTGTGTGCACTTTCTTCCAGTGCAGCTCCAAGAACACACTTAGCAGTGCATTAATTAGCTAATGTAGGTAACCTGCCAGCTCTGCTGGCCGCTGCATGCACCTCCCAGGCTAAAAAATGCTTGCTGAAGCTCTGCCACCTCTTGCTGAGCCAGAGATATGTATTTTAACATACAGATACACTAGATGTAATAAGCTCTGGTATCCAAGCGCTAATAGTGCCAGAAGTGCTTGCAAGGGGATATAATAATGAGTGTGAGCAGAGATGAGTGGAAGGGACATGCACATGGGGTGGAGGTTGGGCACAGGAAATAAAATGCTTTTACCTAGTAAGTGCAAGATATATTAGAGAGTTGAACAAATCTTTCAGAATTTCTGTCACAAAAAGCTAGACTTCAGCTTCCCTTTTTAAAGATGAGTTTAATAACGAGAACGATAGAGCCAGATTAATTTTATTTTCATCTGTTGGTATTGTACCAGCGGGAAATGCCATCTGATAAAGGGTCTGATTCAGCCACCAACCTTTCTTGAAAAGGCATAATAGAATAAAAGCTATCTTCAAAGGACATTGATGTATTTATGTACCAAAATTAGAAAGTAGATACTTTGGTCTTTGCTAAAGTAGCCTGAATTCATGCCACATTTCTCCAGCAATCCAGCAACTTGGCTTGATGTGAACAATGTTCTGTTTTTGTGTCTCAGGGGTCAGTGGCCCTGCCTGTTATTCTTGGATTCCATTTTTTTATGTAATAAGCTAACTATGTGAGTTACCAGATCTCAATTACACATAAGGAGACGAGCACTGTTCACAGCAGAGAGAAGAGGCTGTTTTGAAGCTGAGGAAATAAAAGGCAGTGCAGTGTCTTTATTTTCACACTCGTCCAGCAAAGCTCAGTGCCATCATGTTCAAATCTGGGCGGAATATCTGCCTTTCACAATCGTGGGATATCAGCAAAATTAAAACTCAGAGCACAGAGGGTTTTCCTTTTAATTGGGCTTTCTGCCTTCGCTAACAAATTGCAAACAGCGAATGAATGCAGATGTAAACAAAAGCCTGCATGTAGAGCCCCTTGTATTGTTCAAATAGATATAAAACAAACTTCTCTGCACAAATGCTCCTTCTGCTCTACCCCCTGCCCTCTCTTTACATATACAAATATATAAAAAATATTTCTACCTATTTCCACTTACTTTTTTTTAAATTATTAATATTCTTAGAAAGCATGAGCGTTTATCCCCACCAGACTATTTCTAATGATGCTCTAGGTTTAGCTGCATGTCCCCTTTGGCTTTTCTCCTGAAGCAGAGAAACATTTGCACAGAGCACACCAGGTGTTACTTTCATATCCTCAGACATACTGGAATATATTAACACAAACAGTAAATCAAAACATAGCAAAATTAATGATCACTGCTAGACTAGAGAAACCAAACTCCTTATTACAGAACAAGACTGCTGTGTATTCTTTCTGTTATCTTAGTTTCCAGATTATTATAAAATCAGATACCAATTGCTAATTAGCAGTTCTAATTATTGGTTTGAGTTTGCATAAATTATGTTGAAATGCCCAACTCTCTCTTGCTTTAATCAATATAATATGTCAGAAGGTTGCTTGGGGTTGTAAGATAATGAGATAACTGAAGCAGTATCCTGTACATTTCATTATTTCAGACTTCAGCCAAAAGAAATATCAGTATTTCCAAATTATGCCCATTTAAACATGCAGTCTAAAGGGTGTAAATGTTTTTCAGTCCTATTTCGCTTGTCACTGCTGCCTGATAATCAGACTGTCAAATAAAATGTGGGATGAATGAAATGAATGGATGTATCTTTCCCCAAACCCTCAAACTCATGAATGAGGTGAACTGCACTTTTGCTTCAATATATGATTTTAATCTGTGTGATAGGCCTCTTCAGAGGAACTTGTAAGTCTCTGAGGGCATATTTTTGGCCAAAACTAGCTCTCATTCAGGCACAACCCTACTTCAATTCGAGTTCACTTCCAGGGCGCTGTAACCTGCTTCTGCTTGTAATGCTAATGTCTTAATATCAATAGTTACTTCTATAAATGCCATTTACAAATGAAGCAATTCTTTATTTTCTAAAAAAGCTGGCATCTCTCTCCCATTTTAATCTGCTCCCTTAAAGCCCTTAATTATGAACAGATTCAAATGATTTTAGTATAAAATATAATTTTATGTAGTAATGACATAAATGAAGGATTAGAATCAAGAAAAAAATCAATACAGTGAAAGAGGTAGAAACAAGCACAGTGGAAGAAGTAATCTTTATTGCTCAGCTATTTATATATGTTAATCTTAATAGTAACAGTCAACACTAACTCTTTTTAGCCATTCAGCTGTACAAATAAGACAACTATTCATTTCAAATCCTCCCAAATTACTTAAGCATCCATAGGGAAATTTCAATGGAATTTGGGCCCTTAAGTCCAAAAACACAAATCTTAGAACCTGCTCTTTGTTGGCATTTTCAGCATTAACATTCCCTAAGAGACAAAGATTTTGCATCTATTCAAAATTGCTTTGATCTTAGCCATCACGAGCAGTCTGCTTCATAGACCATGCCTAAACTCATTCAATGTCTACCACTAAACCTTTACCAGCTAGCTGCTGAAAAGGAAAGAGACAGTTGCCATGTACTAACCACACAGCGAAGGAATCAATCTCACCACAGAATATAGAGACAGTAACCATTAATGGCACCTGTTTCTAAGTTCCACCTAGGATGCAGGAGGCATTGCTTTTATGAACTCCATGACAGTTCATACATATACCTCCCATTTTCTAGAAGAGTTCTCTATTAATTAAGCTATCCTAACACATAAATAAATTCTCCATATTTTGCTTCAAAACTGTCATTTTGTGTTAAAAATATAAAACAAAAAAAAATAGCTAATCTGTGTGGAAAAAGGATGAAGAACGATCTTTTGGGTGAGTTAAAGGCGTATGTAGATGAGAAATGGAGCACTTGACTACTAAAAAACAGGTTTCTACCATCTTTCCTTCTCCCTTGGTTCACTTGAGTAACTCCTCACCCAGCATCTGACTGTTTTGAACTCAACCAGAAGGCACCATCCCTGACTCAACATCTGCAGAAATCCAGCTGGAGCTTTGGACTCCACACAAAGACTGAGATACCTGTGAGGCTGTTGCCACACAAACAACACAACCAAACAACATAAAACCAAAGGGTATAATTCCAGCCAAATCAATGATTCTGTACAATTTCTTGTCTTCAGAAAGAATGAAGAACTAGCATGTAAATTCAGGTCAAAATTTCATATATTTACTCAAATTCATATATTTACTCAAGGTAAAATCTTCCTCATATGTTTCTCTTGCTATTAAAGTAATTGAAGTAAGAAATATGTGGAAAGGAAATCAGGACTCAGATTTAAAATGTGACTTTGGATTCTTCCAGTAACATGAAGGCATTTACTTTTAAAAATAATCAGTGGTGTCTTTCTATCTGGAATTGATGGAGTCAGAAGGTATTCTAAACTTCACTGGGAGATCAGAAGATAGGATGTGATCCTGGCTGACAACTGAACTTATCCATTAAAGGAATGGAAGCAGTTTTTGCATAACACCTTCTGCTGTGACCTGGAAGATCAGGTCAGGATCCAGTCTCTGTGGATTCAAAGGTTCAATGAAAAAGCTGGAGACAGTTATGGTAAAATATGGAGGAACACAAGTAAAAGAACAGAAAAGAGCGTGGGTGCTCCAAGAGAAATGTTGGGTCATTTCTTGAAAGGAGATGAGGACACTGTTGAAATAAATACATTAATTAGTGCTTTGTCATGGGGTCTGCAAAGGATGATGGGTGGCAGATGTCACAAGCACATGGACATCTCCCAAGTGAGGAGGAAGAGATATTAAAAAAGAAAAAAAAATGAGGGTCATAACCTGACAGGTAATCAAGAAATTGAAACGCCTGAAGAATGACAGAACTTTGAGGCCAGATGGGATCCAGCATGCTGGAAAAATATGGCATTCGGAGACATGGGGGAAGTAGTAATCACTTTAGTGCCCTGCAGATTTATAATGTACATCCATAATGGCAGCACCTGTGTATGCAGCATAGTGCATGCATCCATTTCACCATTTAAGACTTCTGAGTGCATAGTATATCTCCTTTGCTTTTATGTTTCCAGCCTTAACAGCTTAAATTTTTGGTATTTTTTAACTTGCCTTTCTTCCTCCAGCTCCTCCTCATTTCAATCTGAAATTTGTTGCCCTCCTCTTTTCTTCTGGCTGCCACTTCACAATTAAACAGCAAATGAATCCACTTACTGTCTCCTTATTTCTTCGTTTGTATGGAAAGTGAACAAAATTGGTCCTCACATTTATCATTATTGCCCTACCCAAGTTACAGTTCTCCATGGTGAATTGTTCCCATTTGAAATGTGTATCTTTGATAGCCAGAGTAATTCTTTATTCTTAAGCACCCAAATCATTTCCTAACCCATTTGTTTGATAGGTGACCTTTGCACATTTCAGTGAAAAGCCTGGTCTCTTTGGAAAAGATTTCCATAGGTTATATAAATTATAATTGTGGCATTAAAACCAAAATGGAGTAAAACAAAGAAAACTTACTGTGCAGCACGCAGCGTACACAGTGCATGCATCTGAAATGTGGAATGATGAGAAAGAGCTGTGCAGCTGCTCCCCCATTATACATACCCTGCTAGCCAGTGCTGATGAGGAAGCTATAGTTTATTTTGCCTATGCTAACAAATTCACCGCTGATATACATGCTGAAATCTTGAGTTGGAGAGACAAATTCCAGAATTCTCAGCATACAGAAATTCCAAGTGCCACCTTCAAAAGTCACAGTTCTACCTCAGTTCAGCCAGCCTGTCTGCATAATAGGCATAATAATGTTATGTATCACTAGTGAAGAAATATTTTTTTCTCTGTTTCTTCAGCAAGGAACAGGAGACAGGGCGTTCTGCCAGAGGAACAATTACTGTGGGGTGGCTGGATGAGTAGCAGCAGGAATGAAAGTCTTGGTTCATTTTTCTTTTTTTTCTTTTCAACTTTTTTTTATTATTATTATTTCTACAGTTAGAGCCTTTTTATCACTCCACTATTGAGAAGCTTTCTGAAGAACAGCTAAGGATGTCGTCTGGGTACTAAGCTTGAAAGAGAGAGACACTTGCTCGGTGATCCTTGGCAGGCCGGTGGGGAGAGAGCTGGAGCCAGGCTCAGAGGGGCTGTGGGAAGCACTCTCTGAAGTCTCACAGTGCCCATTTGCAGCCCTCCTGCCCGGCTCAGCCAGCACGGCAGGAGAGACGCCTCTCTGCAGAGGTGTCTCACATCTTGCATCGTATTTAGTACTCACAGAGCACGGCTTTATCGGGGCTGAACCTGCTGCTAGAGCAAGTCTTATGATGCAAACTTTGGCTCAGGTCCTTGAACTTACTTATTTAGATATCTAATTTCTGCTGTATCTAGAAGCTGAGTATCTTTGAGGAAAGATCTTTAACTCTGACCATTTGATAAAAAATTCCTTATCATTACAAATCATGGCAATTATTTAACGGTTAATTTTTCATGTGTATCAGTGCCTCAAAATTAACTGCACAGTATTCCTGAAAGATGGGAGATTATTATCTCTGCTCAAGTTATGCTATTAGGACATAAGGCAGATTAGGTACATTGTCTATATTGACAGAGGAAACGTGTGTCTGAGCCTGGTTTTAGAGCCAGGTCTCCTGAGTCCCAGCTCAGTGCACCCTTCTTCCTTGGAAAGGTGACTGGGAAGTTTCTGAAACAAGAGTCCTGCATTGCTTGTCTGTCTGCTGCAGTGGGAAGAAATTTAAATAGTAGTCAGGGACAGGCATGGGGGAAATTGTGATTTAATTACAAAAAGTCAGCATGAATTCCCAAAGCAAGCTTGTGCTTAATAGTATACTGATGGGATTTTTTTCCTGATTATTAAAAATTCTTGATAACAGGAAGTTATACATTGCTTTTAACTAGATTTGCCCACAGACCTAATCAGGTTCTTTGTGTTACATATCTAACTGTGTGGGGGGGGAAGGGATGCAAAGGAAATCCCCTTCTAACACCTGCCTGTGCCAGCTTTCCAGGAGAGACTACAAAGCCTTCCCTTTCACATCCAGGGAATGCGAGGCTGGAAACCTCCAGTAAAGCAGGACCGCTGTGCGGAGCCATGGGGAGGAGGGGACGCCGCTGTGGGCTGCTCGTGGTGGGGCTCCCTAAGGGCTGCATGGTCAGCAGTGGCTCCGGAGTATCCCGGGAGAGGCTGGGAGCAGGCCGGGAAGGGAAGGTCTGGGGAGCTGCCCACGGCTGCGAGGAGGCCGCAGCTGGAGACCCTCCTTGTGTCCTGCACCGCAGGAAGAGCGCGCGGCCGCCACGTCGCTGCCCTCCTGTTGCCTCACGCTTGTGGTCTCGGCGCGCTGGGGGTATCTGGTTTCAGCGAGCAGCAAACTAGCTCGACTGTTTCTTCAAGAGGTAACCGAACGCCAACAGTTTAGCGTGTACGAATGTGACTAAGAGAGAGCCACAAGGATTAGTATGAGGATCAATTTTCCTCACTTTATATATCAGTGACCTGGAAGAAATAAGGCGCAGTAAGTGGATTACATCTGCTGATGGTATAAAGTGAAGGGGAAGTCGAAACAAAGGAGGAGGGCAGCAAAATTCAAAATATGTAGTCTGGGAGCTAGAGACAGTTAAGTAGCTTATAAGATTCAAAGTAGGTAAGGTAATGAGTCTGGGAATCGCAAAAAAAAAAAAAAAAGAAAAGAGAACATCCACTCAATAGTCACACATTACAAAACATTACGGAAGTGCAGTATATGGCGTTAGTGGTTGATAAAACCCCAACATCATTACCAAAATTGCTGAACAGCAGAAAGAAATTGAAAAAAAGATAAAAAAAGAAAGAAAGTTCCTAAACTGTAGGATAAAAATAGGGAGCAACTGCAAAGCTGGAAAAAAAATCATCCAGATCCTGTAAATGTGACCGGTGTTGTGACAAAATATTGTATATTTCTAAAAATAAGTGATCAAAAAACAAAAAGGCAGAATAGGCCCCTGCCAGACACGGGCAGCTGTTGCACTATCCTGGTTATCCAGGGATATCCAGGGAGCTGAGGCGAAGGCCAGGCCTGAGTCCATGGAGAGGGGCAGGCGGCTGCGTGGCGGCGTGCGCGGGCCAGAGGGGCCGTGAGGGGCAAGACCGCCCCGGGGGCCATCGCGAGCGGGACCTCCAGGCGCCGAGGGCAGCGGCAGCGGCGAGGAGGGTGTCGACTCGTGCTGACGGAGAAGCATCATTCTGTGGGGTGTTGCATTAGCCCAGAATGGGGCAACAGGCCCCAGTGTGTCTCCTCACTGCCGCCTGCTCGGGACGTGCTGGCCGCCCTGCGCCCCGTCCTTGCTGCCAACTGCAGGTGCTGTCCCTGCTTTCTGGCACGCTGCCCCTCTCCAGTGCTTCTGCGCTCGGGCAATGTCTCGTCTTGGCGCTGCGTGCCCCGAGAGGCGCCTGTGAAGGCCGCTGGTGGCACACGCTGCACGTGGGTGACTCTTCCCAGCTGCTTCCAAGGATGCTGAGCCATTAATCCCACGCCATGAGATTTGCTGGCCCGGCGTGAGACGGGGTGGGAGGATAAATGCATACGCGCTAACTCACTCGCTGCTTTTAAAGACAGCCAGGCAGATTTTACAATTTTTGGCCCCAAGAGCATTTCCTGAGCCCACGGGCTCAGCGCGGCTTGGACGACGCTGTAGCGTGCTCCTCTCAGCCTTGAAACAAATGCTAACTGGGCTGTGAGGAGCGAATCACCGACCACGCTCCCGCCAGGACAGATTCGCTGTGACAGTCTTCAGCCTCGCACTATCGCCCCGCATTTCTTCCTCACATCAAAGGCTCTTGGATTAAAACCTTTTAGCAGATAGCCCTCAATCAATTTCGCCTGCCCAAATTGTGGTAATTCTCGCCGGAGCCTGCACATCTGCGATGCGGGCAGCCTTGGGCAGCCCTCGCCTGCAGCCGCTGAGCGGAATCAGGCCTTCCCACGGGCTTGCGGCGGAGCCTCGGAGACCTCCGTGCTGCGACAGGAGGCACCTGGGGCACCCCAGCGACAGCCCCAGCTCGTCCCTTTCCACCGCTTTCTGGCTCACAACGTGAGTCGTGACTCGTGCTCGATTATTTATAGCTGCAAAATAAATGGAATAATTTGGGTCTCGTGAATTTCCGGGTGACAGATAAGGCGAGAAATGGCGAATTCTCTGGTGGTTATATATGATTAATGTATGATGAATTTATAATATCCCTGCTTTTGACAGCCATTCAGGAGCTGGGACCTGGGTTTACTACAACTCCTCCTAAATAAAATTCCACTTTCAACTTTTCTGTCGGTAGACTTGCTGATAAGCCAGAGGAGATCAGAGAGAGAGATACATTTGGGAGAAGATTTTACATTAATATTGGGTCTTTGTTCTGAGCCATTTCTGCCTCTTCGGGATCAGGGTGAGCCTCCCATAATGCACCTGCTGGTAAGCAGGTATAAACAGAAAGAGTGTTTCTAGGCATCTGTCTTGGAGACATCAGACTGCAAGATGAAAAGAAGAACCAGGGATTTACTGACCATCACAGACAATGGCTTGCTATGATTAAAGCTACCCATGCAACCTGGACAAAGCTACATCAAAGTGCTAATTAGGGAACGTGTACTCCTGACTGGATCGCCTCTGAGGCTAATATGCTTTCATTTGCGTTAAAATCCCAGGCTGATGCAGAAAATCAGTGTGAGCTAGGAAGATATAGCTATGTAATGGACAATATTACTGCATTCTGCCATCTCCTCTGTGATATATTCTCCTTATGCAGAGAAATAAAATTTGTGTTTATTTCACAGGGCTGAGACAACCAATTAAAGAGCCTCATCCTACAAAATCATCTGGCTGAAAGCAAAAATGAAAGAAAATTGGTCTGATTCATTTTTTTTCCTAATAAGTACTTAACTATCAGTTTTCAGGAGCTCCTAATCCTATAATATTCCCAAAAGGGGTACTACAATTGGGATAGTGCTTATATGGAGAGAAAGGGAAAAATAACACCCATATGCTGTAAATGAATATAGATGCTTTAAAAAGACCTCATCTAATTTACCAAGGGAAGCAATGCATAGGTAATAAAGCAGACAGCACATAGAATGAATATATATATGTATGTAATGAAGCAGCCTACACGCAGAGCCACTCGCTGTTGGAGAGTTTGTCTGATTTGCAGAGTCAGGCACTGTGAATATCGTTCTGATCATCTAGAGGCTGAATAGAGCTGTGCCTGTTCTTTGGGGAATATTATGTTACTCTCCAAAATTGACACATAACAGACAGTGGCACAACAAATCAAGTAATATTGAGGTAAGGGTATTTTATTCAACTTGGAAAAAGCAACATCCAGCTATTCTTCTGAGTCAGAAAACAGGTTACACTTGAATATAAAACAAACCAGACCTATCTCAACAAGTCAGGCTGTCTTTGATACTCTTTCATCTAAGAAACAACAGAACCCCATTGTTTCTCAACTGGGCATGGGCCATTTGGAGGCCATCTGGAAGTGCAGGTTTTATCGCACATGCACAAGATATTTTACAGTAACAAGTCTATATTTTAATGCGTCTTCATAGGGTGATGGTGAGGCTGTATGGAGATCAAGCAAGTTATTCTTTAAGTAAAAAAAAAAAAAAATTAGGAGTAATACATCTAAGTGCATTATGTGTCGTATTCCTTCCATCTGGAATGGAAAGACAAGGGTAGGAAAGGTGTATTGAAAATGACTGCAAAGGTGTCAACCCTCCGGAAATTCAGACACTTGCATTTATGGCTTACTTGAAGGAGTAATTAGGGTTCTCCACTCTTGGCTAATGTATCCTAATGGTCACTTTATTCTTGAAAACTGCACAGTGCTATAATGGTTGGAAGGAAGAGAAATTGTGCAAAAGGCCTGATCAAGAATGGCCTAGTGGAAATATAAATGTAAAAAAATCTTTTTCTCTCAGGTCTGCAAAGTTTTCTGTTTTTTTTTTTTTTTTTTTTTTTTCCTTCTTTCAGACAAAGGCAGAACAGAATAAATTGTTTGGTTTTGTCCAGTCCATACAGCGGAAGGGGAATACAAGGTTCAGGCCAGAAGTGTGAATGTGAAAGAATAATCCTGTGGCAAAACTATGCTCTGCCAACAGAAATTCCTGTTTTAACGTCCAGTGTTCCCATTGCAAAGTGAAGTTTCTTTTATCCTTTACATGATGTAGTTTTAATTTATGTTTGAGAAAACTAGAGGCAGCACTTTCTTCTATTCATTTATTTTATTCTGCTTGCCCACATGTTGCTTAAATACAGGGGCAAGCGGATGATTAGACAGGCAGACTTTTTTACATAACACTGCATTTCTGCTCATAGCAAGCGTCCAGGCTACTGAACCCTGGTAGAAATGCCCATGCTGCATAGGGCTGTGGTCCTTTCGACCACTGGAGCAGTCCCATGCAGGACATGCTGTTGCCATCCCAGAACACGCAAATGTGACGACTGCAACTCAAGAAATGCACTCAAAGATGCGGGGTGCTTGCTGCGAGAGTGTGTACACAGATCCCTGAGAGCTGCCAGCACTGGGATGGCTGTTGAGGGGAGAAAAAGTTCCTAGTCGCTCTTCGGCAGTGATGGCTCAGCTGAATTCAAGCAAACCCGGTCCGGCTGAGCAATGAATTATAGCTTCAGCGTAGGAAGGGCTTCGGTACCTGACTGACAGTCTGCCTAGTGGAAGCCCCATCGTAATCAGAAATGCATCATTCCCAGTGTAGGTTTATCTGAGATCTTTGGTTTGTTTATTAAGGCTGATTCCCTACTTCCAGTGACCAAGGAAATGAACACTTTAAATGCACAGACTCCTGACTCAGCATCATTAATAATAGAGCTGTTAAATCTGTTCCCTTTCACTGAATGGCACTTCAGTCACAGTTAGAGTCTGTTGCACAAAGACAGAAGTTTAAAAACTAGGCTGTTCTGAGTTAAAACACTACCAATATAAACATGCTTTTCAAACCTCTTATTGGCTTTGTCAATGTGTAAAATCCCATTTTTTTTTTTTCCCCACATATGCACAGTAATTCAAACTTAGGTGTCAATCACTTTTTCATTCCCAGGAAACAATTTTATACCATGGAACACATTTCATTCCTGTCATGGCACAAAGTGAGTTATTTGAAAAGGATAAATATTACTTAAGGAAATATTCCTTGCCCATGCTTCTGCAGCACTACTTTTAAAATGTTATTTTATATAGTATTTTCTCCTACAGTCTGGCTTTGTGGCGCTGCTGTTTTCGTGCAGGAGCTATTTAAGTGGAACGTTGCACCTCATTTTTTCAGAGTTTATAATGAAGAAAAATGTGCGAAAACATTACTTTGCAAAAATAAATAAGTAAGCATACTACCTGTCAAATGATGTCACCCATGCTTGGCAGCCAAAAAAAAATAAATGACTGCATCAACCTGGTACGAGTATGTGATCCATGGAGCATGAAATGTCTTGGGAACTAAGAAGTCTATATTCTGCATTTCTACAAATGCCTTACAATTTTTTTTTTGTTTCTTTTCCTAGGTTGCATGATCAGCAGTATATTGCAAAACACGAACAAAGAAGCCTTTTAAATGTACCTGGGATCAATCTCTTACGACATATTATCTCATTAAGACTGGCCCAAACCCCAGCCTGCTCAGTGATATTTAGATTACAACATTAAGTTCACAGAATGCAAAGAGCCATTACACCAAGGTACTCCACACAGTGTATCTACCGCTCCATACAGAAAATAGGGTGGAAGGTGTTTTTTTGCTCAAGTTTTCTCATAAACAGCCAGAGGTAACAAAACCTCTATTAAGATTATTAAGCTATTCTTATACAGGGTCTGTCTGACGCTAGATCCAAATATTACTCATGGCATCTGGCAGTGTTTTCACTTAAAACAGGGCTGTTTGTTTGTTTGTTTTTCTTCCCAGCTCTATAGCCCATATCCGCTTTTGTTTGAGGAAGGTGAGACTGCTCAGTGGTGCTTCAGACAATACCCAGTTTGTATGTATCCTGGGCTCACGGGCTCATTCCTCTTCTCTGCTTGGGGTAATTGCCCTGCACTGGAGAGGCAGGGAGCTTGTTATGCCCCTCCGTCCCTCCTAAGATGTTGAAGCCAGGGGACAGGGAGCCCCATGCTCTCTATGCTGTTCCTCCAAAAAATGTTGCGCAGTGATGTTTTCTCCCAGCCAGAAGTCACTGACAGAAGTGGCTGTTCTGGCTTTGCCCTCTCCTGCCTCTGACAGGAGCCCTCTGCCCTGTGTCCAGAGGTGGGAAGAAGGTCTAAAACACAAAACGGGAAATCTCAGCCTAAAATCTAATTTAAAAGAACAGCTAACATGCAGTGCAATAGAAAACAGTCACAATACCCTTCTTTGAAGGATTTGGGCTGGGTTTAGGGGTATAAAATACTTCAAATATGAAAAGAAACAATTTAGGTTCTTCTGTAAGTGGCCAATTATTCTGGCCATTAAATAATAGGGAAAAATGCAGTTGCAGATCTAGCGTCCTTCCTTCCCTACCTGGCTACAGAAGTACAGCAGTGAGGACCTTATGAGTCATGAGAGTACGTGTGATGCAGAGGAATAGATCTGACCAAATATTTCCTCTAATGCTATCTAAATGTAATGAAGAGTTCTCCCTTCTTATGCCTATCTGAGCAAGAGATGTGGCAGTCTCAGAATGAGAAAAGAAAATGGAAATTTTAGAAAATAAATTGATCTGATTCTAGCCATAGGAAGGTATGTGAGACACAGAACAGAGCTTGAAAAGAAGAGCATTTTGATTTGTAAATTCAAGGCAGAGTAGCAGATTCTTTCTGCTTTCAGCAACATTACAACACTGATTGTCTTCCCAGCAGGCTAAAGAAATCAGCACAGGAAGAGGAAGTGAAGACCAAAGCAAAAATTAAAGCTAGAAATTTGTATCATCCAGGTGCTCAGGAGAGACAAATTTGCCTTTGGTTATGAAGATAATAGCGTGACTTTCATAATGAAAATACTGCTCTCTTTAGAAATAGTTAATTTTCCATGTTCCCCACATTCCCTAAAGAAACTATGACTTCCAGGACATAACTGAAGACCTACCTATTCTATTTTTTTTTAAAGTGTGTTTTATGATTTCTGAAAACTACAATATCCTGGATCATAATTTAGGTTACATATTAATTGATTGCTCTCAAGTATGTCTCTACAGTGGCAAACTCCTGCAAATCAAGACATAAAAGTTTAAAAACAGGAATGTTTTCTTCTTTTGCTACTTGAATTTCAGTTAACTAGTCTCAGAGAAAAGTAGTCAAATGTAGCATCGTATTTGGAGGTGTTCTCTTGATCCACAGAAAATTTACTCAAGAGTGCTGAATGGAAGTTATACTCTATCTCTATCCTATATGCTTATAGCCAGTATCCCTGAACTGCTTGTAGGACTTCCAGATCTTATAAGGAAGAAAGAAATGAGGAAAAAAAAGAAGAACAGAATTCTGCCATTCTGCTGTTCCATGATATACATATAGAAGAGAATGAAGCCTAATAGTCAAACTGAACAGAGTAATTCAGTTAATTAGTAATTTGCTGGAAAAAAAAAAAAAAGAAAAAATCTATTTCTGCAATCATATGACGTCTCTGATGCCCTTATGGGTCAATACTATTTTCTATATAGTTTATGTCTGTATTCCTTTGGAGCTTATTCATAAGCAATATGTTACTAATACTCAACAGGCAGCATTTTCTTCCTAGAAATATTATGTGCTATCTGTTTAAAAGTAAAGTTTAAGGGTTGTTTTGATGAAAATATCTCCCAGGAAACTCATTTGTACATTCCATCTGAAAAATGAGCAACATGCTCTGACACAGATAAAGTTAATTCATTCATAAAGGTAGGCAACAATGAGAATATCTGCATATATACAAATAATAGGACAGTACTAAAATGCACAAATCCATCCTCCTAACTACTCAAAGACACCTTACAGGCTATACATCTGTCTGTCACCAGGCAGGATGACTTTCTGTATGTAACACTGTTTTTCACGAGTAGACCATTTCCAATGCAATAGGCTGAATCTTGGGGAAAATTCCCTTCATTTTATCCAATTTTCCCCACAAGTATATGAGTGAGATAACTTGACTTAATGATGCCATTTCAGTGCCAGCCTCTTCAGTAGCAATTACCGAAGGAAAAAAAAAAAAAAAAGAAAAAAAAAAGGAATGATTTCCCTGGGTGCTTTTGTTAGTTCTTCATTATTTTCTCTTTGAAAAATATTCTTCCATACTTCATCTTGAGCTGCCTTTTTTTCAAACCGAATAGCCCTATTGCTTCAGCTGAATACATGGGCATGACCACCCACACTTAGAAAAACCTTACCTCTTGCTGAGCTTTTCTGAAATGGTAGGCAGCAGGGCTCATGCAGCAATAAAACTTCATGATCACTGGGGAAGGAAATAGTGCAAGGTGAGGAATCCTCCTGCTGTTTCCATATGATTTCCTAATTTCAAAATAGGCTGAGAAATAATAGAGGGGAAATATATTGTGAGAGTTTCCTCTGTGTTTTGCTGCTAGTTCCCACCTGGCCTGTTGTGTGTATGAGGAACTCTATTAAGCGGCTACAACAAAAACAGCTGCTGGATAGTTAGTCTAACAAGCAGGCCAACTTTATTCCCTGTGTTGATAAGGGGAAGTTTTCCTCTTGAAGCAAGGAAGTGAAATTGTGGAGTGTTACCCTCCAGCTTTTTTGTTTTTACTGCCCCCAACATGAATGAGACCTTGATTCTGAGCACGTCAAAGGTTGGACTGTTCAGACAAAGTACTCACTTTTGGCCCAATATTGAGGTAAGATCCAGCTGTGAACATTTAGGTACTTGTCAGCACAATTTTCAGAACAACCTTGAGGTTTGGGTATAGACACTAAGTTTAGGTTTATCCCTGGGAATAATTAATGAGTGCCAGTCTTACAAAGCTGGAATAGGGTATTGCGAGCTGAAACAGTTAATCTTTCTACTATATTTATTTCCTTTCTGATAAGCATTTTTTAATGGGTCAACCCATCTCTTGATATCTCAACCAAAAATACTGTATTTTTAATAAGAATTTTATGTAGAATAAATTTTAGGGATTAAAGTGCCTTGATAGAGTTTAAGTTTCTTATTACAGATACTATGTGGTCAGCAATTGCCTAGAGAATGGTCCTGCATTTCCCATTTTACCAAAAAAAAAGAAAACACTTAAAATAAAAAGTTTTTATAAAATGTATTTATGAGAAAATCCAGGGCAAGCCTAGATTTATTCCTCCACCCAGAGGATGTCAGCTTTATGCTGCAGTATAAACAATCACAGTACAATGAACCTAATATAAAATTACCAGGTCTATCACACTACACACTTGAAATATCTGTTTCCCCATGTACTGTTTTTGTCACATCAGCACAGTGAGCTCTGTCAAACGGTCCCATCAGTCATAAGTCACTTTTTTTTTCTTTTCTTTTTTTTTTCCTTACTTTTGAACAGTCTATTAGCATTATTTGAACATGCATTTTTGTGGTTTCCTTTTCCTTTCTGTGTCTCTAAGTTGTTTAAAGAATAACCCACTGAAGGAAGTGAATGAAAACTGACATCATACTGTGTCAGATGATTAAGTATTCCAGAATTTTTATTTCAAAATATAGTGGATTATTGTCCCTTCAGACAGTGGATTTTTACCGTGTTACCACCTAATGAGAACACATGTGGTCTTCAGAGCTGAAGTCACAGAGGGGCACTGCTTTTAAATCCCATGAATTGTCTGGTAGACTTGTTATTTGCTTTTCCCTCTACCTCCCCAGAGTTTCGTAGCCTTTGAACACCTCAGAAGAAGTGTTAATGCTTTGCTTCACAGAAAAATGTCCTAGATACAAACTGGCCTGCTACAAGAACAGCCAGAGTCCCATCGCTCTCTGGTACCCGTCTAGCTTCGATATTTGTTTTAAGCCTGTTTTGAGAGCGGGGAAAGGAAAAGGTCAGGAGAACGGCTAAAATATGTACTTAGAAGAGTCACAACTGCTGAGAACTGGAGCGTGGGCCATGCTGGGCCCCTTCCTCTGGCTCTCCCACTACTCTGATTTTTCGCTCCCTGGGCAGGTTAGACTCTTGCACCGTACATTTACACAGACCGAATCCCACTGTGGGACTGTTGCTCAGCAACAGCAGCCAGAACAATTTGTTTTTGGACCATTCCAAAGATGATTACATGTGCTGCATGCCCCCCCTTCCCAGTAACTATTCCTGGATATTGTAAATATTCATCTGAGTTTTGCATATACAGTAGTTTCCCCTTCAGGTAAAAAACATACCATTTAAATGAGCTTTTAAGGGTAGTTATTTTGCTGCATCCCTGCATTTTCTGTCATTCAGTGGATATAATGCTCTCCATGAAATGGCATTGCTGGGTTTCTGGTGGGGGTTGTTTTGGTTTGTCTATGTCAGACAAATTTCAGTTTGAGCAGGAATGGGCTCTTTATGATGGTGCTGATTCATCGCTTTGTTTGAGGTGCATAAAACATGGGAAGGATTTAAACAGTGGTGAACACCTGAGTGACTTTGAAGCATTCTGGTAAAAGACAGGTCCAGATCTCCAGATTTCCAATTTCCTTCCTAATTGTTTCTTTATCTATATATCTTTCAGCACCCCTTTAGAAGAACATCCCCATGCTCTCATCCTAAAAGAATTTGTGTATAGGGAGCTATAATGCAACATTTCAATCTTTGTCATGCATTTCCTTGTGCTTCTACCTGCAGTAGTATTTTTACTGAACCTTCCAACTTTCTTCGACTAGCACATACAAAACGCAAAGGATAACTTTCCAGCATGGCATCCCATCCAGCCGCACTTTGGGCAGGCCTTCCCTCGCTGCCAGTAAGCAGATAAAGCGTTGCTGTCCTTTCGTGTTCATGGGGCTGCTTAGCTGCACGACAGGACCACGTCCTGACCCGGTGCTGCTCCTGGGAAGCGGGCCTGGCTACTGCAATTACTAACTTCACGTGTAACATCCCCTTTGGTTTGCTTCCCAGACAGGATGGAACAGAGATGGAGAGAGAGAAGCAGGCAAAAAAGTGAAAAATGAATCCAAGAACCAAATATCACCTTACAGAGAACTGATGGGCACGTGTGTGTGTTCTTGTTTGGCAGCTTGGGTCCCCCCCGCAGTCACCGCCATGTACATCGCCATGTCTCTAATTTAAATACGTAAGGGCAGCAACTGTGGCACCATGCTTTTAACTAGATATATACTTATGTGCCTTACAGAATCAGGAAAATGGTAGATTGTCCTCTGCCAGGGTAGGTATGTCATGGGAATCATGCATTTTAGCACAATCTTTTCTACGCCTTCCCTGTCTCTGCTTATTTCTGCCCTTGACACCACTCTGCAGCAGTAAAGTGGCCCATTCTAGGTTGCCAGGTTACAAGGAGGGGAAAATGAAGAAGGTGGGAAATCAGCCATTTCTCTGGGATTTTCAAGGGCGAGTTTTTCAGGACGGGGTACCCTTGCACTCACGTTCCCTGCGGAGCAGAAGCTCTGACCTGCTGGCAGCAGCGTGGGCTCTGCAAGGGGAGCACCGTCCTGAGGCAAAGCGTGCAGGTATCCAACCCAGCGAGAGATCCCCCGTGGCTGGATGGCTTCTGCGACTCGAGCAAACACCTCGTTGTGACACTGTGCTGCACCTCGCTTATGTCCTGCCTTGACATTTCTGGCAGGGAGCCGCACTGCACAGAAACACCCCCAGACCTCGCAGCCCGCAGGATGTGTATGTGCAGTGAGGGAAGGAGGCAGGGGGATATACACGCACGCACGCACACAAAATCTAATGGCGCTGTGATAAGCTCTGCTTCAGAGTACCCTTTATTTATTCCCAAAACAAAAGCTGTTTCTTCTTGCTAATTGGCTGTGTTAGAGCAAACATTTAGGCAAAGTTGAGCTGAATACAAAATCACATTTTCTCGCTTTCTTCAGTGCAGACTATATTAATCTTCTAAGTGTTTATTTTCATTTCTTAACTATTTTTCTTTTTAAAATACAGGTCAAATGTTAATCAATGATATAGTCTTCATAAGAATTACTAGATATCGATGTTCAGTTCGTACTAGATATTTCATCATTATTTTTAAGGAATGAAATTACCAGCTCCCGCTGTAGTGAACTTCTTGATACAACATGCATTTATCTAGACTCCATGGGGGTCATTACAATGAGATTCACCTCTGTGTGTGTGCATGTATATATTTAAAAATAACCCCTCAAACCTCTCCTTTGGTCTTTCAGCAGGGAACTTTTCAAACAACAACAGCAAATCTCATACACTCATCAATATCATGCTAACATAGTTGAGTTTCACTGAACCTGACGCCAAATTAACTTTTACGGGGCAATTACAAAATCTTATAATCATGCAAATTAGTAGTAAGCAGCTCATATCTTCCAATTAAATTGCCACCTGCTATTCCATGATCCAAGTTAGTTATAGTAAACTTTTCCTCCTTCCATTTTAAGGAAAGTGTCTTTACATGGAGACTCATCAGTGAAGGAATTAGCCTTCCCAGGGCCAAGGGATCCAGCTCAGAGAGCATGCACAGGCAGATTTTTTCAGCACAAGAAAATCAGCCACATATCACAGCATAAAGAGGAAAAGGGGTTGGCCCAGGAGTTGTTACCAAATCTGAGTATTTTACATGGAGCTCTTAGGCTCAGTTTTGGGCAGCACAAGCCTATACCCAGGGAAAACCCAGGGACTTACCTAGCCCTTCCCTCCCACTCTCCCAGCAGCAGAAGCACGATGGTTGAGGGCGGCTGCAGATCCTCAGAGATCAGCGCAGCATCCCACCTTGCTTCGTCTGCGTGGAACAAGAGATGCTCTATAGGCTCACAGAATGAACAATGTTACGATGCATTTCAAAATATATTTCTAGGGTTGTGTAATGTAGGCAGTGGGGTGAAGTGACCAGTAGCCGTACTTTTTGAGGTAAAGCAGTAACATTCTGCAATCCCATTAAGTACGTTTGCAAAAATAAAGTAGGTTCTAAAGAGTCAAATCCCTAAATTTAACACAGCAAACTTGTTGTTTTTTACTCATTTAAGTAGTTTCTAAAGAGTCAAATTCCTAAATTTAACACAGCAAACTTGTTATTTTTTATAGAAAAGGAGAGATTTTTCTTGCTAAAAGTAGACAGAGAAAGAATGTACCACTTGGGCTCCTAAAACAGTAAAGATGCCAAAGAATACAGTGGCCTACAGAATTAACTATGATGATGCAAATTGAATGTCTCAGAATCAAAGTCAGGCATGAAGTATAGCAGATAATGAGAACCAGTGTCAACGCTGGAAAATGTTACAGAATCAATTTCTTTTTTTTTTTCTTCCCCTTCTCTCTTCCTTGCCTCCCTGCCCTCTGAAGGGCATATGTATGATCCTAATCGGGCAACTCAGACAGAATATGTGCATGTTTAAAGCTTTGCCTTCAATTTCCAAGAGGTCAATTATCAACGGTTTGTAGCCAACAGCACTCTTCTTCAAAATCCTGTTTAGCTGACATCCATCCTGATGAGATCCGTGCAGTTTTGACAGAAAACTGTGCATGTAAAGAGAGTTGCTGCTTCTTAAATTCTCCAGGAGTCATTAGCAGTCTGTAGCCAGCAGCCCCAGCTCTTCTTGGGGACAGCTTTTCAGGGCCAGCTTGGCTGACATCCCCATGTACCGAGCGCTCCTGGGGCCAGATCCTGCCAGTGCATGTGTTGACCATATGCCAGTGCACTTCTGCTGCCTTTGCTGGAGGTGTTCCTTACTTATTCTGGTGCTGGTAAGAGTCAGCCCAGTAGGATTCTTATATAAAGCTCTTTCACGAGCTGCAACTCATAAATTTGCTTGTAATGAAAAGTGGTTGGTTTTTGCTTTTATTATTGCAAGTGAAAACTAAGCTTCTGAAGAGAAAAAAATAAACAGCTATGAAACTAGAAATGAAATCTTATTTCTTCTACTAGCAACCCCACTGCAGCTGTACATAACCATAGCCATACAATCCAGCACAGAAGCCAAATATAACCCTGTAAAAGGTAATGGAAACTGTAAACTCTCATGTGCCTTCATTCAGAGTAGGAATTCTGAGACATGGCAAATGTAAAAACATCAGAGGTTGTATGTATTCAATTTTCTTGTCCTTCGATGCAACAACACTTGAAAACTCCATTTGAATTTTTAAAGTACCTAATTCACAAGAATTTTCCAGTGCAATTCCAGCATGACAGAGATGTTGATTCATTGCCGAAAACAGGATATTTTTGTTATTTTTATTGTGTGGTTAGTGTTGACTGAAGATCAAAATATCAGATGACAACAGAAATTCCTATCTTACTTTACAGCTCAGCATTTCTATGGCTAAGCCAATATATTTGCAATCAGTAGCAGTTACAGTTTATTTACAAGAACTGTATCAAAGCACTTTTCTCATATCAGGGAAACTGGAGAAAGAAAACATACAGCTCTTGTGCAGTATAGATGTGAAAGATTGCACAGCTGCAATGTCTTGAGGTTACAAAGCTGCCAGTTTAACTAGCAAGATAAGCAGCAATGCTGATGTATTTATAGGAGTTTAGACATTTATATTGCTTTTTAAAATAAATGTAATGAGCCAATCCATAAATAGTATCGGGACCATAGGTTTACTGCCATTTTAGTGTAATGGAAGATTACAATGTAAAAGCATGTCAAAAAGAAAGTTTTGTAATAACAACATTGGCAATAAGCTCTTTGAGACAGGAACTGCCTTTTTGATGTGTATGTGTACAGAGCCTAGCACAAGAGACTAGTCATCTGACCAATGTCTCTAGTCACTGCTATAAGCTAAATATGAGATACAGGGGAAGACCTGAAATGTACAGCTGCCTGTGGTGGCAAACTAGTCATTATTTTGTGCCGCTTCAATGTGTTCAGTCATTATTTGTTTAATGGTTGGGGGCCTAGATGAAGATCTTGTATTCATTTCTGTAGATTATTGGAACAGGTCCTTGGACATCACAGATGGCAGATGTGCTGGATGAAGCAGCCCTAATCTATAAACTGTGCCAGATGAAAAGCAGAATGGCACAGGGCTCTACATACTCACTAGCCTTAAAGGCAGTGAGATATGACTCTTAATTTAAGAAAAGGTATGCCATGCAACAAATTGAATTCTTGCTGCTTAATACTTACATCTGATCATCAGTTTACTCTCCTGGCAACACAAAAGAGCTGTAAAATTTACCACTGAAAATATCCATCCTCAATCATATGTAAGCGGCAGAAATTTTCCTTTCGTAGTGTGTACATAGGTACTGAGCATGGCATCTTTGCCTTTTCCTTTAGGCGAAAGTGGCTTCACAATATTTCTGTGATAAGGGGAGTGGTGAGATAACACCGAACTGTCATCAGTGAATTCTACCACTCTCCATGTCACACAGTGCTGTTCAAGGATAAAGGTTGTTGACTTCCCTCCTTGACCAGCCTGGACTTTTATGGCGTAAGAGAACAACATACTGGGGTTAAAAGTAATTTCCCTGTCAAGAGGAGATTTTTTTTTTTTTTTGACTAGGGATTTCCTTTTGAAAACTGTCTTCAAATGGAAAGTGGGAGAGAGTATGCTTACTACTTGTTTTTGAAAGCATCAGGATGATTCTCTCCAAAATAAATACAGGAGAGGTTCTTAAGCAATACACACATTAGAGTGTAACTGTGGGCTGGCACTCAGCCATGATTAGGTGGTGTTTGGCTCTGGTTTCCCAGCCAACCTCTCACAAGTAAGTGTTAAAATGTGTCCTGAAAGAGTGATGATGAAGAAGTGATGAAGGAGAAGTTGAGATTACCCTGCTAAGGTCAAGGGAAATGTTAGTAGAAGGGAAAGTTGATCAGAATTCAATAGTAAATGTAACACAGTGACATGAAATTTCCTCTCATTCAGAATTTCAAGCCTGCACTGAGATGAATGATATCCTTCCTAAACTGCTTGTTTATGCTCTTTGTTTAAACTCCTCGCTCCTCAGATGTCTCTTAATCAAGACAAAAACTCATATTTTTTTCATTCTTGAGGCCTTCGGTTTCTTGCTAGGCCAAGGACTGACCTTTCCCCACTGGCTCCTGCCTGGAAAAACCTGCCATTGCGCCGGCGTAGCTGGTTGAGGCTCTAGTTCTGTCACATCCATCCCTGAACACAAGCCCAGAAACCCTGAGATGCCACTGCTGCTACATCTGCACGGGGCTTTCAGATTGCTGTACATCGCTGCACAAACGTTTGTTTTCAAAGTCAACAACAAATGTAACATTAAGCACCCTTGAGTGCTCCACTGAACAGCCTTGTCTGCCTTGTGTTGCAAAACAGACTTAATTCTTATTGTAGCTGGTTTGTGATTGAACTAATGGTGCATGCAGAATCATAATTCTGCAAAGTGAATTAAATTATCAGATAGTCTTTTACACTTGACACTTATCACTGCCTATACAGAAACCAAAACAGCGTACTTGCGGGAGGCCCATTTTTCACAGAGCTTAGCGATAGGTGTGGACAGACAGCTGTGGGAAAAGAGGAGATAGAGACAGCAAGTTGTGGAGAGTTGCAGGGCATAGAAATATGCAAATGCTGAATCTAAACAAATCAACAACTCCCCAAAGGGGAAGTTTTTAGCGGATTGTGAGAATAATTTCATCTTGCAGACCCCATCTGTAAGGCACTGACTGTCATTCATTACCCAAACATATTAATAAGGGACACGATTATTTATTCAGAATTATTTTCTTTCTTTTGGGACGAGGGTCCTCGAGTAGTTCCTGACTCTTTCAAACCAAAGTAAATGTGTCACTGTTGTTTATTTGTTCCTACAGGAATGAGAATAGGGATCTCTGCATGGCAGTAGAAGATTTCATTTCAGTTTTAAAGCAGTCAGACCCAACGTCTCCAGTGCAATCCAGCTTCTGCAGACCAGCTTCTGCTGTCAGCTGGCCCAAATACCATGATGGCAATATAGTTCCAGTTAGTCTGATTTACCGAATCACACACTTTCATCTTATCAAGGGAAAGGATGTGGACTTTTAGGAACAAGCAGACATACATGTCTTATGCCTATACTTTCATTTTTACCTTTTCCCTAAGGAATTTAAGGTTGCTACAAAGTTTCTGTTTGTTCGGTTGAGTTGTTTTATGCTGGTAGTGAAGTTATTTTCCTTACAGAATGCATTTTGACTGATCTTTAGGGCTCAAATGCATTCCAGGGGACTCTCAGATGACCCATCCCAAGCAGCACTCTAAGGCAAATGCCAATCAGCAATGGGTTTTGCCCAGCAAAAAGTTGCAGTTTATCAGACATTGTCTCTTACAAAAAATCAAGTTTGTAAAATGATTAGCCAGTTGCGCTGTTTTAATAGGCAGAAAAAAGTCTGTTGATTGTCTCAGTATAAGATACAGATCTGGGTATTGATTAAGGATGAAGATGTATAGAGGGAAGCACTGCCCTTTCCTTCTACCTTTGTAGAGCCAGGGACAGTCTCATCATTCTAGAGTAAATTCTAATCTTAACTCCCACTGATCACAGTTTCTTCTTGAAAGTGCTAATTTACTTTAGGTACTCTTTGTTCCTTTTTGACAGATTTTGGACTGGATCTGAATCACAGCAACTGCTTTGAGTTTCACTGCAGGAAAGCTGCTGGGCAGAAACACTGATGAGACAACGACCATATTACTCCAGCTTGGTAGGATGAGGGAACTAGATTCCCAAAGCCTTGCAAACATTCCCTTTGTTTTAAAGATGTTTATAGCTGCAGGTTGCACTGCCTCCATAGGTGATCTATTTCAGCCCTATCTATACAATTTGAGATTGTTTCCAAATGTCTGGTTCCATTTTTGCTTGCAGCAATTTTAGCCTATTCCTTTTATTCCAAAACACAAGACTATGTTAATGTGTCCCAGCACTAGCTTTTTTTGATGTGGAAGTGACTGTTTTTCTGCTTGCGTTACGTATGACCTGTGCCTTCAGTCAACTTTTAGTTGGATTTTTGAGATCTTTGATCATTCTTGGTTCCTTTCCTCTGGACTCTCTTCCTCTGGTTTGCATCTTTCTCAAAGCTCTCCAGAATGCCAAATCTGTTGCTGACTCCCAAACAGCAATGCAGAGCAGAAAGATAACTTCATCTGTCTTTCCGTCTATACTTGCTTGCGTGCTTCTGCAAAAAAGGAAAACATTGTACAACAGACTGGTACTTTTGACTTATGTTCATGTACTAATTCACTGTATTCTCCAGCTCTACCTAACTACCTTGTCTTCATTATGTATTTGTGCAACCGATTAGCTCTGCCTAGATCTATTACCCCCTATATCCACCAGTCAAACACACACTGGCCTCCAGCTTGTCAAGACTGTTTTACATTCTAGACCTGCCTCAAAATGGTCCCTTCTGGGTTTCTATCATCTGCACAATCTCAATTCTATCACCTGTTAATGAAAATACCAGGCCAAGAACAACTCCTGTGGAGCCCCTTTTGATGCATCCTTCCACTTTTAGCCTGCCTGTGGGATTCAGGTCTGATAAGTATTTTGCTGACCCAGAAATGATGCCTGAGCAGGAGAGAACAATTTTACATAAAATCCTGACACAACTCCTATTCTTTTCTGTTTCTATTGTGTCCTATAATACAACTAATAATAAGGCAATGAAATCATTGCCTCCAGCTGTTTCCCAACAGAATTTACCAAAAGGGTAGTGAAATGATCTCATTTAAATCCCTTTCCTCACAAAGCATTGAACCATACCAGCCAACACCAACACTGGTTCTGGTGTGGTCATAGTGCAATTTCCTTGACAATCCTGGATAGTTTCAGGGAGATTACAGATGTATGGGGCCCAGTTTGGTTCCAGCTGGACTGGAGTGCAGATGGATCCCAAATGTCAGAAAATGGATCCTCACAGCTGAAATACTTGTGGATACTCAAATTCCCTTGGAAAGTGACAGTTCTGGAAATAACATTTTCAGTACCAGTAAATTAGCCCCAGAATGGCATTTCCTGGCATGTCCACAGTCTGGATGTGGTTAGCTTGAAAGAGATGCAGAAAAAATCCAAGCCAAGATACTGTAGTGCTCAGAGGTACCCCATGGGAGAATATCTAGGCTTGTTTCACTCTCATTTTAAAGCTCTTCATTTTTTTTTTTTTTTCCCCTAAATAGTGTTCAGATTGATATAGGTAATGAAACTCAGGGAGGCTGCTGATTTGTGTAAAAAATAGGATAGCTATTTGGATGTGCAAAAGCAGCTCAGACAGACAGTTAACATAATCTACTGTGAATATTTTATTTCCGCACAATGGAAGGATAAGTTTATTTGGACAAGTTGTTCTACCTTGGACTCTGGTAGTGCCCAG
Source organism: Crypturellus tataupa (assembly GCA_034781795.1). Lineage (NCBI taxonomy): Eukaryota > Metazoa > Chordata > Aves > Tinamiformes > Tinamidae > Crypturellus > Crypturellus tataupa. The sequence continues at coordinate 6,128,364 of JAWLRI010000833.1, forward strand.
GAGTAGGAACAAAGCAAAGAACTAATGGTCAGACTAAAGACCTGAAACAGCCACTGATGCTCAATACTTAGCAGGACTAGTCAAGAACTGATAGGAAAAACATTTTAAGGTAAAGGGGTAAGAGTTTGAGAAAAAAAAGCCAAGTACGCTTTGCTGAAAAGTTGAGCTGAGTTGAAGTGCTCCGAAGGATTTGAATCCAGTACTATCACCAGGATTCCTAACAACACAGGGCTGAGAAATTTGATTTTCCTGGGGTATTTCTGAACACCTACAAAATGCCCAGCAGATTCCAGCACTGACAAAAGTAGCTATAGCACAGCAGCTTCAATCACAGTGAGGTTTTCTCCATGCAGACAAGGAAGAAAGAAAACTCTGCTCAAATTCCTGCCAATATCAAGGGAAAATCCTCAAAGATTTCTGCCAGTTAGCTCATTCTGTACTGTCCCTTTCTATAACGGAACCAAGAACAGAGATATACATCAAATATAGACCAGCTGCTCAGAAGTGCATGCAGATACCAACACTTTAATCACTTTTATAGGTAAAGCTTTATGTCAGTTCCCAGTAGGGACTATAGTTTGGACTATAATTTTGAATGAAAAACCTCAAATTCAAGATTAGTTCTGAATGTGTGTGGGAGAGAAAACAAGAAAAATCTCCTTTATGTGCTGTCCAAATTGTTTATATTTGGTTGAGTGATCTGTATAGCAGATGGCTAAATAATTTCCAGGTTTCCCATAGGAGGCTGCAGTTACAGGTATGTACATATAGGTACAGTATATCTGACTCTACCCTTGTACATGCTGTGAGATGCTTCAGAAATACTATGGGCTGCACACAGGGCATCTTTATGTCCTGACTGTACGAAGGAGCCCACACTGAGTCTCTTGTGTAATAGAGAGACATGTAGAATTGTTTATCACAGAGAAAATCAAAATGCCTCAGAGTGACTGTATGTTGCTTAATAGGATACATGAACTGTGGTAATCTAAGATACATTGCATGCACTGCTTTTAATTTTTATAAACGTCTGCAGATATTTAAGAGATTTTACATTTATTTTTTAAACTACATGAAGGGAATTTTTTCTTCCTTCTTATTTTAAGTATGAGTGGTGAGTGACATTTCCTCTAATTTGGAATAAAATATGGCAAAACCATCACTCTGTGCATGAGCAAATGGATGCCTTGCTCCCATTGCTCAGCCGCTACAAGACTAAAAAGAAAAGAAAATCATTGTTTTCTATTGTTGTCTCTCATCTTGTGATTAGAGTGTGCAAAACCTAGCATTTTTGCATAGCATCAGAATCATCTTTTTTATAAGTCACATGCAATATGATCATGCTATTTACGTTTCTATGAAGACTTGGATTTCAGAATTTGGGAAATCCTGCACTGGAATCCACTCTCTCATCCTGCACCAACCAGTACTTCCTGCCAAGTACCTGCACCCCACCAAATATTAGAACTGTTTACAATCAGTATTTTAACATTTTACATTCAAATAGTCTCACTTAAAATGTATGTGGAGTGATCATTATTTTTTTCTTATTAAACTGCAAGATTTTCTTGCTCCTAAAAGGGACTATTTTCAAATGTTAAGATATTTACTTTTCTTTCTTCAAAGAGCTGCCCTTTGTATTTTGTGCCTGTATTTTGTAGCTGGTCTAGTATTTTGTAGCTGAAGTTCCATGGCTAATTTTATGAACATGATTGCCACAGCATGCACTCCAGTTTTAGCTGCTTATTTTCTTTTAACACTGTCATTAGTGAGCATCTCCATCTTATGGAAGTGAAGTGTCTCTCTTAGACCTTTCAGAACCTGCATTGTATTCCATCAGAACACTTCTCCACACTTTTGTGCCTCTAGAAACATGCCATTCTTGTTATTAATATCAATAGAACTGCAAGGAAGCAACATCAAAATCTCCAAGACAACACACAAAGATACACAAATCAAAGACAAAATAGTAATGGTTCGATTAGACTTTTAAATAGGATATTGAAATGGGGTTTGTAGTTAAGTACAATTGTCTTTCTGAATTTGGCAGGGAAATCATTAACCAAATGATGTTAATTTTGCACAGATTGTTGAATAAATGAGGAAGACTAGCTTTACATGGCAGCAAACCAACCCACAAACATACATACACATAAGAATTGCTAGCAGTCCACATGAACAAATAACTTGCACTCAGGTGGGGGTATAGTTTAAAGATTAGTATTTGAATAGTTACTGCTATCATTAATCTGTCTTCCACAGGGAGTAGCCCCCTCAGCATGGGGCTGAGGGGCACATTACCATATTATAACCTAAGATTTCTTGCTTATGTAAAGAATGCATCCTATTTGCTGTATGGATATTAATCAGTGTATGTTCAAGACATGTAAAAGCTGCATAATTTTAACTACTCATTTATTTTGCTATTTTTCTATATGTATTTTCTTTCTGTTATTGCTAGAATATACTTAGGAAAATCTAGGTAGCTGAATGAACAGACATGAACAATGCAAGGATTTTTCTGAAAAATGGAATCATCCAAATTGTACTTTATAAAGCTCAGTTCTTGAGACATTCAACTTTGGAGTTGTGTTTAATTGCAGTTTTGCCTCTAACTATCCAAATTGCTATTGTTAGCAATAAATATTCATAAGGATGTTTGATAAACTGATCTTAATTTATTGCACAGTAAAGAGGTACAAGAAAATCAGAAGAATGAGTAACATCAAAGAAAAAAATCTTTTCACAAATGTAATGTAATTCTATTTAAGACTTAAAAATAGTATTATTTGATATATTTTCATTATATTAGTAGTGATTTAATTTACATCATAAAAGAGTAGAGAAAAAGGCAGTCCTTCACCTCAGGAGTGTGCAGTCTACGACTGAAATGAGATACCTATCATCAGCTCAGCCTATCTGTGGTTGCTTACAAGGTGATCCTGATCCAGTTAATTATTTCTCAGCTGGAACAGGAAAATTAGAATCAGACTCTCTAGAAATTTGCAGGTAAGTTGCAACTCTGCTGATGCATCAAATGTGCCAGGATCCACCCACCCCTCTGAGCAGGAGGGCGAGTCGCACATTACAGCCCCAGTGCACATAGCTGAACTCCATCCTCCTTGAAACCACTCTTTTACTGGAAATCATCTCTGGCACACGCTATTCCCCAGATCACCACCTACAAGAGTGGTGTTGGTGGAGCAGAAGCAACCTAAAAACTAAATATTATGAAGAGCTGCAGAAAAGTATCTGAGCCTTATTTGCTTGTATAGACCACTGAAATAGGCAGAAGTGAGCGAAGGTGGTGACAGGTGGACATGAGTTTAAGCTGAGATCTGAAATGAGAGATTTTGGTGGTAGTCTGCCGAATATGTGCAATTGTAATGCAATGGTCTATGGGGAGACATGCATGCTTTTTTTTTTGGAACCAGAAAATAAAATAAAAATGTGAGTTGAAGCTAATACTGGCTGAGTGGAGGCCAAGCTGGAACATGGTGGTGGGTGGGATATTCAGCACAGAAACACATTTAAAATAACAAAGTAATTCTCAGAAGTGATTTCCCCCACGTACTTCCAGCAATGAAATAACCACATTGGTCAATGCCTATGATGTGATCTCATTCCCAGAAGCACAGTTCCAGTTTCAAATACCCTCATAAAGTGGTTATGTCATAGAGATGCTTCCAACTTAACACTTGAAATAGACTCGAACAACAGCCTTTCTACTAGCATAGACTAATGAAATATATAGAAGAAAAGACCCTCCCCGCATATTATTAAAACATAATACTCCTGGAGGAATTAAAGGAGGTTGAGGTTATTTTTAAGGTTGTGCGATATTGAAAGCCGTTTCTGTTCCAAGGGCTACAACTCAATCCACTTAAAATATCTAGGTTCACAAGACAACTCAATAAAGCAGTTCAACTCCAGTGAGTTTGGTGGAGCTGTGCCAACCATGGATTTAGCCTCCTGATTGTGTAGGTGGGAATGGCACAAAGTTTCAGATCCAAATAAATATCAGGCAACAGTAATGATATTCCATTTCTTAGTTCAGAGTTCACCTGGGGATTTTGCAAAAAGAAATGTCCTATATCCATTTGAACAATACCCATATGATTGTATTATCTTAAAATTAAAAAAAAAAGAGAGAGAAAAAAACCAAAAAAAAGCAAAATGGCAAGAGAGAAGAGAAAAACCAAGCTGGGAAAATGGCACACAATGGGCCCAATTTCTTGACAATACACAATAGCATGAGAATCTGATATTTATTTTCAGTGTGGAATATGCAGGATACATTTAATAGACTCAAGATGCATGATTCACTCTCCAGCAGCTGTCTTTATACTGAACTGTGCAGAAGAATCAAAAGAAGCAACACACAATAAAACAACCACACTAGGCACCTTACTATGTCCCCTGCTGGCTGTCACAACACTCCTTCCTTCTATTCAAATGCAGCGCATAGTGATAGTGATCTTTTTCCCAAACAGCAATGTTAAGTGTTCTGTAGGAAAAAAAGAAAAAAAAGAAAAAGAAAAAGAAAAAGAAAAAAAAAAAAAGAACAGGCAAAGGAGATTATCCCCTTTATGTGAAGACATCTGTATCATGTAATATTTCCATAAGAAGAAAAAACTATTTGTTATTAAACTATCACCTCAAAACAACATAACAACATCAAGAATTCAAATCTAAGTAAGTGAATTGCTAAGTATTTTCCCAAAGAAGCTGGTTCCATTTCAGATTTAGGGGGATACTGAGAATATACTTTTGCAAAGTATCCTTATTCTTTTGTGTTTTGCCTTTATGGTACATGAATGGATATAAGACCAAATATCTGTTACTTAGAAAATTAACATTGTCACATAGAACATAAAAAAAGTAGTAAAAAAAGAAAAAAAAAGAGAGAAGAAAAAAATAGAGGGAAAAGTGGATTTGACTACTGTACTGCTGAGAAGGAACAGCATCCTTTTCAGTACTTTTATTTCTCTTCACATTGACCTTTCGTCCTTTGGCATTTGTTCCATTTCTGCCTTTATCTTAGTAGTCCAACTCTGTCTTCTCTAGGCCCACTAGACATATATACTCCTGCCTGCCCAATTTTAGAGTCAGAAAACATGAACCAATGGTAAGTCAGTGTGTCTAATTTTCCACGTGGCTTTCTTCTGCTCCTGCCACCATGCTGCTCTGTGTTCCTCTACATTAATATTTCTTATGCTTACCACTGTGAAGAATGTTTTTGAACTGAAACACAATGCTTGTTTACAGGTAGACACGCTGGAAAATTAGATATAGGTTTGCCAAAGCCACAGAGTTCCACTTCTGGAAGTCAGCTGCAGGTGATGCGGCTCCCAACTGCTCCTAGCTGATGATTATGATCATCCTGTCCAGAGAAAACAAGATATGAAGGTTACCTAACCCATTTGGGCCTAGATCAACTGTGCCCCTGATTGTCTGTTTCAGGGAGAATGAAACCAAGTCTTTCCAGGTCAGATCATAAACCAGATGGATAGTGTACTCTTCGGCCATGGGAACACATGTGGAGAGGCAGCAACAGTTCAGAAGATCTGGGTGCACATGTAGGATTTGAACACCTGAAAGACAATGAACAGTAACTTGGAAGAACCTCTCGGCTTAGCCTGGCAGATGAGGAGAGGTAAACAGCTGAGGCAGGGAGCATCCTTACTCCTCCGAGCTGCTTGTGACCGATGTCCGTCTGGGACCTGGCTTATCTCAACACCTGTGCAGACTTTCTCATTTAGAAATAGTCTACAAGATCAAAGCAGCAGCGTGCTAAGTCAGCACAATTAAAGCTTGCAAGCTTCTGGTGTGCTGTAGCCAGCACCACATCTGATCCTGCATGCTTTCCAGTTAGAGTTACCTGATATGCACGTGTGGTTGGGACGGGTCCAAAGCCAGGCTCCTGCTCACACTGCTGACATACCCGCAGTCACAAGGCTCACAGTCCACGTGGACCAAGGGAAGGGAGCTCTATAATGTCACATACCATTTATCTTTGAATTAGCCTATAGGCTAGTTTAATGCTTGGAGCATTAGCTAATCTTTATTTTTTTGCCATTAGTTAATTTTGATTAATAGCTTTGCCTTTTCATTTATTGCAGGCAAAAGCTAAACAAGCAGAAGTTGGAATTATTTTAATATATTCATGTATACATGTTCTAAAAGAGGCAATTTTGTTTTCAGTTCTTTCAAGACTAACAAGAAGAAAATTACATTTATGCAGCATTTTCACCTAATTCTCTTTAGCAAACTTTTTACATAACAAAGCAGAGTCACAGGAAATGCAACTTTTCATCCTTGTGCAAAGTGAGAGGGAAAAAATACCAGGCTAACTGAAAGTTGCAGAAGCTCTAACTTTTATAACATATAAATGACTGAGGTGACTGTACAAACTTTTACTGAGTTTCAACAGAAGGACAGATTTATCCCTGGCATAACTCACGTAAAGTTAAGGGAAGAGTCTGGCTCGGAGACTCCAAGTGTATTTTTGCAATTCATGGCTTACAAATCCACCGTAATCCTTGTCCTTCCTATCTGTTATGGGCTACTCACAGGCAATAAGTATCTGTCACAGTGCCAAAGAACAGTTGTTTATCTAGTTTTAAGTAAGTTTGGAAGTCCATTTGTTTGTTTTTACCGGAGGTATGATGGGTGCAATTACAGGGTCAGTAATATGCATGATTACTGTGTAACGGCTCTGCGTGTCAGACGGCAGCAAAACCATCCATCTTCCATCTGTGCAACCACCGTGACTCCGACCATCAAGGGAAAGATCTCTCCAAAAATGTGCAGAAATTTATCTTTACCAAACTTTGAGGTCAAAACAGATTAAATCATACTCCAGAGTTCCTGTGGTATTAGTGTGACAGGAAGGGAGACTCAATTTCTACTTAACTATAGAATGATTTATGTCTGAGGAACTCCCTCTACTCCCACTTCTCTGTTTGGGCATGAACATTTGGTATTTTTATCAGTACTAGGTCCCTGACTGGACGGAGGATGGTACTCTCCTCCATCATGAGGAGACTTAATATTTAAGCAATCAGAGGTTGTCCTTGTAAATCAAGCAACAAATTGATTTTGATCTTATTTCTGCGCATTCACCTGTTTGCACAGCAGATAACTTTCTCCTCTGCATCTCCCTCCTGTATAAGATATGGCCTTCTGGGGACTGTTGCGCTCATTTTGTGCAAATCTTGATTTGTCTTCTTTTCACTGACATATTCTCTCCCCCAGCACTTTTAAGGCCTGCAACCTTTACTTCTGTCTAAGCTCTATCATTTGATTTATTCCTCAATTTGATTCCATCTCTGATTTAATAGGTGTCTCACTTGCACCTGCCCTTTTATTTTGTTATTTTTTTCTCACCTCTTTACTTTTTGACCTTTCCTAGACCTTATTTAAAAAGACGTATATCGCTCTTTCTATTGCTATATTGTTCTTTCTATCCTTTTCCCCCCTGCTCCTCTTTGACCTTGCATTTTATTCAGAGAAGGAATGGTGGGGAAAGTGATGGCAAGATGAAGTTGGTAATGACTTGCATAGAGTAGATTTCACCCTACCATAATGTCAAAAAATTGCTCAAAATAGTCTGGGGCTCAGAGTAATTTGTAACTGTGATCAGCCAGAGTCCCTCAGCATCAGTCCCCAGGAGTATTGTAATATGCATATCTATCATCACCTTTACATTCCTTTAATATTGTCTGACCAACTTTTAAGGTCAACTTTTAAGTTTTAACATACCAATTCAAAAGTAAGGATGGAGGTCAAAATTCAAAAAAGTAATCTTCAGCCTAAGGAGATTCCAGTGCATTTAGGAAACTCTTGTACTCAGCGTTATCCCGCCTGAATAGCAGAGAGGCGTGAACAGAATAGCCTGCCACAGACAAGAAGAGCATTGTATACAGACAGGATGAGAAAAAAAAAGTTCTTTTACCATGATAGATTTCTGTAGTAACAGCCAAAGATGATAAATTTCACAAGTTGGTCAGGGTTAAATTGGTAAATCATGCAATCAGTTATGGGTTAAATATTAACAGCAGATACTCTGGAAAAAAAAAAAAAAAAAAAAAAGACAGAGTTGATTACGTTCCTTCAAATGACTCCCAGATGTTAAAAAGTGCTCTCCAATGAAAACAATTAAATAATCTACAAACCTGAGCATCATGTTAAAAGAAGGGTAGTGAAAATTAGACAGTAACAACCTAGGCCCACGGCCATTTTTATTCTGTAAAGACAAACAAGAGAACTCCACATACCCTCAGAGCTGTTGAAGTGAAAAATTCTGAACATAATAGATTTCATATTTAATGTATTACCTATAATCTTTTCACTGTGGACTAAAGCACAGTCATTTTTGCACTTTCTGTGACATTGTGATTTATAAGGAGTGTTTCCTTTTTCTATGTCTTGTAATGTATGCCTTGAGAACCGACAAGCAGACCCCTCAAGGTTATTTAACCATGTAACTCCAAATACAAAGTATTTCACTCAAATATTAGTGACAACGAGGAACATTTACTACATAAGATTTAATTGTATGTTTCTGTAAAGCAGCTTATCCCTGTTTAATAGATCTTGGTCATTATTTTTTCTTTATTCTTGTTATTGGAATTAACAACACAGATGCTCAAAAAAGTCAGGCAAGCAGTTCATTCCATCATTCTAGAGACTGCTTATAAGACATTAGAATAAAAATAACACTGGGATATTTTATTTAATTTCTGTAATTTAGAATTCTTGGAAAGTTGATCTCTTACTTTTCTTTTTGTTTTGTTTTATCTTGTTTTGTTTTCTAAATTACAGTTGAAATTCTCATCTAGTTCCAAGCTAAGGTTTTTAGAGAAATATCAAATAAATGAAACTCTGGGAATTGACAACACCGTCCAAAATGGAATTAAAATAGACACATTGTCATTCAAGATCTTCCAAATTAAAGATGTGAGAATTACTTTTGAACAGCCTGGTTAACTAATTAATAGATGCATAAGTAAATGTTTGTCCAACAGTTAATTCTTTGATTACTTTTTTTGACTTGCAACAATTATATGAATTTTTGAGAGACTTCACAATAATGAAATTTCCTGGGAAATATACTTCTTAATTAGATATCTACGATAGGCATAACTGATCAGATCTCAGTTAGGGACCTTACTGTGAGGTTGAGTGCATTCAGAGTTGTAAAGGATGCTTGAAATTGCTATGGAAAAAATGAGAGAATAAAACTTAAATAAATATTTATTAAATACCTGAGGTACTTAATGGTACCATGTGAAGACCAGATCTTAGCCATTTAAGGGACAACTATATTCCATTAGGCACGATAATATGGAAAATACAGGTGCATGGGAACTTTAAGATACCAGGCATCACACACAGTTTTTCATTTGTAAACTAGTTCTTAACCTGTTTTTTCTTTTCAGCTCATCCCTGATGACATTGTTGTTAATGCCAACAATAAGCAATGAACTGATAGAAGAGGATTACCTGTATTTTAAAAGATAACATTGCACTTCTCTGAAATGAAGATTGCTGAAGTAGCATATTTATTTCAGATATTTTAAACTGGCCGTAGGTTGGGATGCAAAAGCCTGCTCCTCTCATTTCAGAGGCCTAGAAGCTATCTACCTAAGCCAGTGCTGGTGAACATGTAATTTCTTCACAATCAGTGAAGGAATACTGTCACCTTCAGACATTCATCTGCCTCGGTTTTGTTGCCCAGGATGCCTTAGATCTCAAATATCCGGGGACAAGATAAGTCTCCCTCCAGAAGTGCCTCTTCTCCCCGTTAACTATGAAAGGCATGTGTGGAAATGAGTTTGTGCTAATTTTAGATGCCTGTTTTAGGGCAGATGAGTCCCATCCCTCTGATATCCCCAGTGGGGCTGCAGAAATGAGCTCTGTGCCTTCCTAGGGCTTCTGATGCTCCGGGAATGCCACAGAGGCCAGGAGTCCTCCGCCAAGGGTGGGCAGCTACTTCTGAGCATCAGGTGTTGGGAGAACTGGCGTCCAAGCAGGGACAGGGCCACGTGGAGAAATCCTTCCAGTTAATAAACCCACCGGCTTCTTCTTGCAGTTGGGAACATTGTGTGTTTGAGCTGATGATTCAAATGAACAGATAAATTAGTGGCGGTGCTTTTGAAGTGATATCATCTTTACCAATCATAAAAATCCTGTTAGTTACCTGCCAGAATTGCTTATATTTTTCTTTAAGTTCTGACAAATATATTTCCAAACTGAGATCAAAATGATATTATTTTCCCTTGAGTGCACTAATGTTTTATTTATATATATTTATTTTTTAAAATCTCTCTGATATTTAAGGAGTTTATGAGTTTTGCTTTGGGTTTGTTTTTTCTTAGTAAAGGTTTCTTTTAATCAAATGTGAGTATTAACTATTTATTAGCTATGGTCAAAAATAAACTTCCAGATCTGGAGGGCAAACACATTGTAAAGCGCTCTCAGTTTAATCCTGGATTATGCAAATATTGGAGCACAGCGAAGCTCATTTAAGTGAAAGAAGCAGCCAACCTAGAAGGGATTGGAGGCAGCGCTCCCTGAGCGCTATTCCCAGGCCTGCTCCTGGCTTGCTGTGTGGCTGGATCTGTGCTCAGGCCAGGGGTGGCCAACCCTCACAGACCAAGAGCCAAGAAAATGAATGTACAAAGAGCCCCTATCAGCAGCAGTGGGTACCATCATTGGCAGAAGTGCCTGGTTTTCTTGCCAGACCGCACACGGAGCCTTGGGGAGATCTGCCTCTGCCTCTGCCATTTCCTCCATCACCCGCTACCCACGGCCTCATGTATCCCCTCAGCCACCCTGTACGTCCTGTGTCCCCAGATAAGCAGCCCAAACCATGTCCCCATCCTGCTGCTGCCCACAGCTGCTTCCCCATCTTACCCACCTTGTGCCTCCTGCCTCACCCTGTCTTGATTTAGGTGCCATTTTTTTTTCCAGTCAGAGTTGTTGTTTTTGCTGCTATGTTCTTACAAAGAAGCAACAACGATGTCTGGAGAGCTGGAAATTAGTTGTCAACTCCTGTCTTTAAAAGCTTGCTGTGTTTCAAAAGGAGTTTTCATTAACCAGTAGCTAGTGTGGAAGGACTTCAGCACACAGCTCATGCAAAGGCTGTGTGCAAGTCTGTAGGTGCACGGGGAGGCCTCAGGTCACATCCTTGGTCTTGTTATCTCAAGATTTGTGCATCCATCTGGGGACATCTGGTTGTTACAAGTTCAAACATCGAGACTCATTATAGTATTTCCAGTTTCAAATGCCAGAAAGTAGCTAGTGGCTTTGGCTTCTGTTATTGAGGCTCAGCATGAGGTATCTTACTTAAACAGATTTAATTTTCAGAAAGTGCTAATGACATTTTTATAAAGTGTTTCAAGTCGACCATTGAAACACATAGCAAACAAAATAATTGTTTTTGGAAAATCTTGGCCTAAGTGTTTCATGTAGAATATCCTAAGTTCTTACATCTAGGAAAACATCTGAAAAGAGTATAAATATTCATGGGTTCAGTGGCTTTCCATGAAGTCAGATATTTTCCCAACTTTCTTTGAAGATAAGTTAGATTTTTTTCTTGCCCTAACATATTCAAAAATCTTTTTTTTTTTTTTTTTTTTTGGAGATTGGAGAAATAAGTTACAAATTGGTAAAATTTTGTTGACTCTTAAATGGACATAACTATTCAAGCATATATTGTTCACAGTTTCCAATGGCAATACAGGCATTCTCAATAAAGGCATGCTGAAGCAAAGAATAAACTTTCAGTGATCCAGACCATAAAAATGCAAGACAAGAGATTGCTATTGAAAAAAATGGTCTATTAAATTAAGATGCTACTAGGTGTCATTGTGACTCCGTGGGTAGCATGTCTGTCTCACAGCCAACTACTTGTGGGTTCAAGTCCCATACTGGGACTTTGGCTCCCGTCCAATGTACTGCAGTAATAAGCAGTGTGGGGCACTTTTAGAGGTGTCACCCTTCAGAGGAAATGTTAAACCTACTGTCCTTCTGCCAGCTCTCTAGTTGGAAACTGAAGATCCCCCAAGCACCCTTTTGAATACAGTGAGTAATAACATTGGAGCCTTGGCCAATATTCCCTTCCTCAGTAAAAGAATCTGTAATGGCTAAGATGTATTTCACAAAATAGCAGAAGTCACATAAAATAATGGAAAAGCCTCAGTAGAAATGTTGATTTTCCTTCATATTTTTCTTAAAGTTTTTATATATATTCTTTAAGTTTTTTTAAATACTTTTTTCTTTTAAATACTTATTTAAGTCGCCCATTTGATTAAGTTTCAATAGCATTCTTAAGTGGCTGCCATAAATTGCCCATATGAGGATATTTAAAAGCACAAGAGACAAATTCCGCTGCATATGTTTCTTTGAGAAACAGCTAACTCCCATATACATCTTTGAAAAACTCAGCTGAAGTTCAGGATTGCTCCATGAAAAATGTTAAAGATCACTTTGTTTCAGAACAAGGATTCAGTGCAGGGAACTGAAGAGTTTAGCACGGAGCACAGCGTCATTCATGACCTATTAAGTGTGCAGACATTGAGGAGTCTATCAAGAGCTTCGTATGCTGCTCCCTTCTCTACCTACCACTAGCCGATACACTTTTATTTCCAGATATATTTCTGTGGTCGGGACTGTTAACCTGGCCAGCTAGTATTCACATGTCATTAAATCTCCTTTGAGATATTTTCCACATAGCGAGAAATCATAGAAAGAATATTTAATGGCAGTGTGCAAATATTCTGCCAGTGGCTTATATGTAAGAGCGTAGGACAAAATATTGTCTTCCATTGTGCGGCTTGATTGAAGTAGAAGAGAGTTATCTTCTCCATCCCCAGGTGCTCCTGAAAAAGGCAGCCTGAAGAGTACTGGTTTAGCGTTGGTACATACAGCTTCCCAGGACACGGTAAACTGATTGGGAATGATTATAAGGCATGTCAGAATCTTCCCACTTCTCATTTCTCCCAGCTGACTGTGTATTTGCAGCTGTAGGTGAAGCAGGGATGTCCTTTGCCTGTGGTCTGTGCCACCAGTCTGACACTCCTGTGGGCAAAGCAACAGTGGGAAGGAAGGAATTCCTCAAGGAGCCATGAGCTGACCACGTTAGAGGGTAAGAGCTGTTTCTCTCCTCCATGTTCTCCAACTGCAACTGGCTCACTGCTCAAGATATGTTGCTACCCACTCAGACTCAGGATTATAAATTTTCTGCAGCCGTATAGGATAGGCTGTTGTGGTTCCTTGCTCCTAAGTTTCCTCTCTCCCTTTGTCCATTAACATCTCAAGAAAATGAATGGTAAGAGTAGGAATAGCTTCTACCTCCCTTATACCTTCCTCATTTCAGTTCTGCTATTCATTTCTCATAATTCCAGTCTCACGCGCTCTCCTGAACTCCTTGCTTTGGTGACCTCCTTTCCTAATTTAAGCTGGACAAAACACCAAGTTCATTTCAAGTCATAAAGCTTGATTTGCTGTGTGCTCTTGGCAACAGTGAATAAGCTCTCTGGCTCCTTTTAATCAGCAATCATAATATTATTTTTTTTTTAAACTGAAGCAATTAGGTCACCAAAGGAAGTAGTCTCTTGTGTTCCACTGAGAACAAATGTGTCCTTCTCTGACTTGCTTCCTAATTTAATTATTAAAACTTGATATCATTCTGGTTTCCATGTGAGGCAATCCCACAAGAGCAATTATACCCTTTCGAAGGCAAGGTTCCTACTGCTGGAACCAGGACTCTGAGGGCCTGGTACTGTGCTGTATATGGTAATAACACGACTTCCTACCATTTGCATTGCGACATTCAGCTACCTACCCAGCCAACAATAGCATTCTGCTGGCATCCTCACTGCTGCTCTGCACGGAGCTAGCGAGCATGTAGCGTATCTGGTATCAATTAGCTAGTAACGTAGCAGTGGTCTGAAGATATAGGGTAGCTGCTAAATGCTAAGCATTATTATTATTATGTTAACCATTTTTTATATTACCTTTTATATCTTTTATTTAATTTTTGCTTCAGAAAATAATTACTGTATTTTTAACTACCTTTAGCACCTCCTAGTCCTGTTGATTACATGTCTGAAATGCTTCAATATAATTATGCTGTATGGTAGGTAACACACCACCTCAGATGCCTTCCTCTGTATGAAAATTTGCCTGTCTAAATTTTGTTTAAAGAACAGTAACTATTTGTATTAACTGTTGTTCAAAAATACAAGAATATACTATGTTATAATATCTTATTCATCTGCCTGGAACAGCTTCCCAGATTAAATGATTTAGGAAGTTTGGAAAAAGTTTTTGGCCACTGGAGTGATTTTCAGTTCCAAACTCAGCTTTCCCTGGTTCCCTCTCAGTTCCCCTCACCACTCCAAGGAATATTTGATACTTGCAGTGCACTGGGAAAAATCTCTCTTGAGTCATATGTTTTGAGGATCTGATTGGCACTTAAATCAGGCTGCTAGGCACAATTAGAAATCCTGCATTTCAAGAAAGACTTGTAGCAAACACATGTAACTGGAAATCAAAGAGGTATAACAGAAGAATTCTGTAAGACATTCCAAATGTTGTTGGTCAGAAGAATGATATTTCTTCACATTTTCCTCAATACACTGCGCAAATTGCTCAAACACAAACAGATTTTGTCTGACGCAGGCAGACAGAACAAGAGCTAACTGCACCATGCTGAGAATAATGGGGCCCTGCTCACGAATAAGCTGTGTAGGTGTCGAACAGAACACAGAAAACAAATTACAATTATAAAGCACAAATTAGATCAATTATATCATAACGTCTAAGCTGCTGAGTTTCATGTTTTTCAGGACTGAATGATGCAACTGAAACACTTTGAACATTGTTTCAAAGATTTTGTCCTGCCCTAACAATAGAAGCTTGTTTAAAGGCTAAGATGACCTGTAACATGGATTTCTCTTATATTTAATTTAAGTTCCAACAGCCCTCACTAAGGAAACTTAAAATGATCTGTCTCATAAACTTCACAGCCTTCCTAGGCTGAATATATCAAAATTCTTCCCGTGCTATAAATCATTAGATACCTTCAAACTTGTCAGAAACATACCATTTATGTAGCAACACTTCAGTTCTTTCTGGCAACTAATTAAATGTCCCTTTTACATACCTCCCCTGTCTCGTCTGTAGCTATTAGGACATGTCACATGTCCCCAGTCAGCATGAGGGCACTGGAGTTGGCTTTCTTGAGTTCCACTAGAATAAAAATAAAGTTGTTCTTAATATATGACACATCTTGCAATATGCCTTGTTCCAGGCATCTTGGGAGAGGGAAAAAATACTCACTTTGTCACTTAGGGATATACTTTGCAATGTGAAACTAGTTTAGAGCTCACTGTTTTTAATGGGGACTGGAGTTAATCATATTCTCAGGTACCGATACTGAAATGGCATGACTAATGTGCAAACCATAGACAAAACCTGTGGGCTGGGATGTGCAGAGAATGAGGATTCTTACAAAACCTCCACGACAGGAGCTTTGCCGTGCCAGGGGCCAGCAGGGCAAGCAGTGCAAAGGGGGCTCTCCCACTCTGTGTCCGACCCAGGAGCCCCTTTGCAGGGTACAGACTAAGCCGCAATTTCTAACCCTGGAAATGGCAGCATATTCTGTTTGAAACACCCACGGGAGCTTTCCAAGGGAAAAGAGTTTCTCCTGAGCAATGGGGCTCCAGGGTTCCAGGAGACAGCTAATGAGAAGTCAGTGATGGACCCTGTGTCTGAAACGAGTCTTTAGCATAACAACTGGCAAGGTAACAACTATTAAACTGTAAAAGTGGTAAGGAAAAAAAAGGGACAGAGCTGCCGGGGTTCCTTATGTTGCTAATATGAAATAAATAAAAGCAACTAAGTTTGTGTATATCAGGAATGTAACTTAAGAAACAGATAAAATTAGAATTGCGGTAAGATTTATCCTGCAGTGTCCTACAGAGCACTGTTTGCATGCCTGTCTAGCGTTCCCAATAGCGTTTCTTTCTTTTCCCTAGAGCACTTCCCAGCTGCTAAGGGCTCTTTATGAGCGCTTCGAGCTCTTCCCAGGGAGTGCCATGAGATCTTGCCGTGAATATACCACTTTCCTTCAGTGCTGGCATCGGGAGCAGCAGCCAGCACCATTTAGGCGTATTTCATTCAGTCTGTGTATCAGTTCTGCTTCAAACCCGTTCTCCAGCCTGACCTCGGACTTCAAAGACACAGTCTGATGCACTGCATTGATTTTGCCTCCAGAGACCATAAGGATATTTGATTTCTTTGGGAATATTCTTTTTACTGTGGTAGAAAATAAGATGTGGTAGAAAATAAGATACATAAACAACTCTGGGAGAACATCTGGGACAGCAGACTCCCGAGTAGAGCTATATCCTGGCCTATTTCCTTTCTTTTGCTTCTTGAAACTCGTCCCTGGAGCCATATACAAAGTCTAAAGAACAAGAGCATCAACGTTTTTCAAGGAAGTCTCATCTTGCATCTCACAGTAATTGCTACGTGCCTATGCCTGCAGCCTTATTTTGTGCAGAACCTTCATTTGCCCTTAGACATCAAACGCTCCCCAACTTTGAAGAAGTTTGACTAAAGATATGGTCTTTGCAATTGAAACACACCTCTAGCATAATGATGTTAAAGAGGCAAGTATTGAAGCAGAATATAGAAAAAATGATTGCAGAAATCATTCTAATCAACTGCCTCCAGCATGAGGTCATCACAAAATCATTTACACCTTGATAAGGACAGCACAGTGTATCTTTATTAAAATACTGACTCTTTTAAGCTACTAATTTTACTGGGTCTCTACACTGACCTCTTAAGGCAAGTGCCAGTGTGTTAAGTAATAGGTTTGTTGTACATACATTCTTAGTGGGAATATAGAGAATAAAACTCTTACAGAGATTTTTCTGCCTCAGCAGATTTTAAATGGGACAGCAGATTGTAATGAGTTATATTTGGAAGAAGCAGACCCTCAGGGCATTTTTTCTTGGTGAAGTATATCAACGATACATTTTGCTTTTCAGCAGTTGTCTAAATAAATTTTAATATGCTTCTTGGTAGCTTTAAAAGGAATATGTCTGGCATGGGAACATCCAAGATGGTGTAAAAGTGTCATTCTGTTGCTGTTATCCTCCACAATCTTAATTATAGGTTAGAAATCCATTGTGTTAGGCAATCCACAAATGTATAACAAGGAATATGACATAGCACGAGCAACAGTAGTATTTAACTTGCAGTTATATAATATGCATATGCCCAATACACCAATACGATTCTCTGGTGTGTTCTAGCATTTTAAACTTTAGGTGCTAAGGTCCTGTTTTTTGTTGTAAAAGGTCAGGTGTTTCCTTGAAATATGGATCTAAGATTTAAGACTCAGCAGAAGGAGGAGAACCCACCTGAGGTCTAATTGCAAGTGTTTTCACCTTACAACAGGAATTTTTAGAGCATCTGATTCTTATCATGACAGTGGCATAACAGTTGAAGCAACGGGGCTAATTATATTGGCAATAACCATGATAATAATACAATGAGAACAATGCAGAAAAAGATAAAGAAACAATTTTTGTTCAGCAAAGAATTTGACTTTTGTAGAGGTTTGTTTAAACTCTCAGGCAACAGTAAGTGATTATTAGTGTACTTCAGTCATTTCCTGTCTGAATATTTATTCAACATTGTAAAGTTACTTTATTCTAGGTAGAGAATTATTCTGCAGGAAATGAATTTTTTCTAAGCACACCAATGTCCTTACACTAGTCAGATCTGCCTACCAGGTCTCATCCTCATTCAGTCTAAGAGCTAAAAGATATGGTGGGTATCAACCGCCAAAGTATTTGCTTTTACATGCCTGGTGTTTGACTCATCCTTATTGGTAAACAGCAGGATTTATAAAGGAGATTATATATTAGGAACAAAGGATAATAGTTCAATGTGAAGCTTTTATTAATTTTAGAATGACCTTTTCATGTAAGCAGTGCCAGATTTCAGTGGCTTATATAAATGGTGTGGAAATTTAGGCAATAAGCATCAAGATAACTTAAAGGAAATAAGAAATGTGATCATTACTGATTGGTTATGAGAAGATTATTTGACTGTTTTATTTGTGGGATGGCAGTAATATTTTGGTCAAGTAACAAGCTGAGAATATAGACCAAGATACAGATACAAGATGAGACAGAAAGGGAATTTCAGGGGTCAGATGCTGCACTACTTTTGATAGCTCATCATGGCAGCAGGGGATATATCACCATTTTTGGCTATGGTAACTACATAGGTGAGGAGGCATATCTCTTTGTTTCTTCTTCCTTCCATTATTTCATGTTCGAAGTAAGGTTTCCATCAAAACTTGACAGGTCTGAGAGGCCTTAAGTGATGATAATAATGCTTTTTCATCTATAAAACTTGAAGGAATATTTTTGTCTGTCTTTCTCAGACATAATTAGTGATCACTCAAAATTATTCATGGGCTCTGGATAAATGGAACATACAACTTTGTCCTCCAAACCCTCCCAATGATCTCTTTTTCTACAGGCAAGTGAGGCAAGTAGGTCCTGTCATTATGCTTTCAGAAAACAATAAAATCATATTTATTCTTATCTTTTCCTCATCCTTTGATAGCTTTTTATGATTGCTCTCTGACTTTTGGCCTGCAGCCTTTTACTGTCCTAAAGGGAATGACAATGCAGAGATAGTAAGAAAGACAGAAAGATGACAGGAAGAAAACAGTCAAGTAAAACAGGAAAATGTTCTGGGTGGTAAAATCAAAGTTTTTTTTAAAAAGCTTAAAACGTGGTCAAACAAAATAAAATACTTAAGACCTCAATTTGAAGGTAAATGAACATATTTACATTATATTCACATTAAAGAAGACACATGTAACAAGTACCGTGAGACAAGGGTGGAAAAATAAGGAAGAGGAAGGACAGACAATGGAGAAAATGTGTTCATAAGCTGTCATAAGCTTATTTTATGAATGGTTGGTTGAGAATCATAAAATAAATATCAGAAAGATGCACCCATTTCTGCTGGAGATAGTAAGAAAATCTCTTAACCCAGAGAGTCCCAGGGGACATATTTCAGTCACAGCATATTTGCTGAAAATATAAAGGGTGTTTGATAGAAATTTTCAAACACATTGTTTTAATCAAGAAAAAAATGGTTCATTGAGAGCATTTTTTTTTCCTGAAGATGTTTATATCAATTACAAAGCACGGAATTTCTAGGTAAAATTAGAAAAAAAAAACACCTGCCATAAGCTCCCATATCCTAAAAGAGTACAAGAGTATCTGGCTTTTTTTTTTTTTTTTTTTTTGATATCCATTCTGGAATAGGTGAGGAGTTTGTTTTGTACTTTTTAATGGCTCCAGGTTCATCTTGATTTTGAACAGGAAGAGTTTTGAAATCATGAAATCTTTTACAAGACAGGAAAAATGTTTCCTCTCCACTTCTAACATGAAGACTCTTATATCACCAAATAAAATGAACCTATAATGGCTAAAATAGCTTCATTAGCTAGGTTTATTATTGTGTAAATTGCAGAAAAGGCATGAGGGCTTAAACATGTGAAAGTGGCAGTACCATTACCGACTATCCAAGCCAACATATGTTTTCAATTTAAACAAATTTTACTATTTCCCAACTGCAAATTGGATGACATACAACAAAAACTGTGTTTTAACAGCTTTAGTGTTTTATAGACATTACAGCCATTCACCAATCCTTAACCTTACGAAAAAGTAAGAATTACAAAGAGTTTGCTATAAAAACAGCTAATCACCAGCATCCAGCTGGAAGTTGTACAGCCTACTGCATAGCAAAGTGGAGTAGGGCACAAAACACATGAATTCTTATCCTTCAAGAAAGATGCTTTGTCCTCTTTTTCTCCATGTCTATAAAACAGGGTAACAATATTTATGTCATGTTTAACTGAGGGTTTTGGAAATAAGAGTTGGGTGTTTTCTGCAAAGTGATCACTTGATATTGCTAATAGTATTAGTAATAATAATGCAACTTAACAAATGCAAAAGAAAATATTTAAGGGAGCTACTATGAATAAATCTCAAATATTAAAACTATAATAACTATGTAATTGTATGACAATTTCTATTTTGGGGCGTCTCATTTCCATTAGATTCTTAGTTCAAATAAAGCATAAAGACAGACTTGTTCATAGTAAAAATATTCTAATATATTGAGACTTTAGTTACAAAAAGAGAAATATCTCCTGCAGCCAGTGTGTGTTTTGCAAGCTCCATTAAGATCAAGCTTGACATTTTCATATACTTTTTGGGCTCATCTCTACCCAACTGGCAGAATATTAAGCATAATGGCAACAGGCTACCAATGAAAGAATGCCAAGATCTCTAGATTTTGTTGTAGTGCATAAATAACTCCAGATTAAAATTGTTATTATGAAAGC
The DNA here is from genome assembly GCA_034781795.1 of Crypturellus tataupa. NCBI lineage: Eukaryota > Metazoa > Chordata > Aves > Tinamiformes > Tinamidae > Crypturellus > Crypturellus tataupa. The sequence goes on from JAWLRI010000833.1 coordinate 6,148,828, forward strand.
TTGGAAAAATCACTTCTATCATCCAGATCATCGATAAAATCTTGGCTTTACTTAAGTCTGCTGGAGTTTTGCCATTGATTTGGTGGGATACAGATTTTAGAATGGACTTTGAAACAATCAGATTAGGAACAACTACTTTTCACATTTTCCATACTTCTCAGTGGAAGGTAAGAAAGGATATTTTGAATACTGAAGTCATTTAAGCTAGCTCAAAAAGGATGCAGTCAGTAAATTTACTAAAAGTTTGACTGCCTGGAAAATGTTGAACACATTATTTTTGCATTAGTTCTCAGAGATCTGGAGCATAGTCCACAGTATGCATCAAAAGTGTGTACAAGCACACTGTATTCAGTGTAGTGCCCATCCTGTCTTTATCACATGCACATGGGCTTCTATACACATATGCCACATCGCTGATATGGCAGAAATTCACATCAATTGCAAGCTGATGATCGAACAGGAAGGAGAACAGAGACGATAAAAAAAATGAAAGTAGTTTCTCTCAAGGATGTTTGGGGAATATTCTTTACCATTTTCATTTTTGCATCTATTGATTTTTCTCAGTATTTCAGACTGCTCTAATACTTTATCTGTAATACTCTGACGAAAGGAGTTAATTTTTCCTTTCTATTTTGTTATTCCATGTTTGTTTTATTTTCCAAGGGCATTAGAAATATTAATTAGGAGGTATTTTTCTTGTCTCAAAGTTGAATATAGGTACTGCTAGTTATGGATCCAAAGGAATCTGTTTCTCTTTTTGCTTTCTCCTAAGACAGCACTGTCAGTGATCTTCCTGCTTTCTCTAAGGCTACTTTCTATTTATGTTCTCCTTCCATAGTCCCACAGACATAATCAATGTAATCAAGTATTGCTTACATCAGTAGCTATTTCCCATGCAGGAAAGCTTCTCTTCCTCTCCTTCAGCCAAGTCCTGCCCCAAGGGCAGTGGTTTGGACAGTAGCACCCATTGTTTCAGCTGTCTTCTTTGAGTGAGAAGCTTAATTGCTTCTCCCACCTGAACAGCAGAGCTTATTCCTCCTCCTCATGGCCTAGGACCATCCAGAGATCAAAAGCTCTTCTGCTGCACTTACTTAGCCATATTCTGCTGCCCTCTGCCATACTGCTGTTTAACCCTGTGGGCTGCAGTCAGCATCTGTGCACACTTTCTTCTTCTGATAATAGAAGCTCTACAGTCCCTCAGAAAAATTTCTTTCAAGGGGCCAGAAACAGAGATCTATTTAGAGTATTACTCATTACTTAGAGAATTACTACTACCTGGATAAGCTGTAGCCATTAAATTGGAATGACTTCAAAGGAAATATGAAATTTAATTTCACATACACACATACACATATATACATATTCAAGAAAAAATATATTGTAACGACCTTTATAATCATAAACCCTTTTAGTTCCTCCACAAATGCAGCTACTGTTGCACTGGACTTTTTTCAGAGTATCAAAAACTATTTAGAGTAGTGGATCACCTGTTTGCCTGGGTTTCCTCTCCAAAAGGATTGATTGGGATAATTGATTGTGGGGGCTGATGAAGGGGGCGGGAAGATGAGGTCAGTTAATTGCTGCCCGGGGAAGAGGATGTAGAAAGTCTCTTTTGTTCCAGGATGAGGGACCACTTGTAATAAATGACATATAGCAGAGATGATCAGAAGACACTCTTTTAAGACTCTTCCCACAAGGGAATAACAGATGTTGGCTGTGATTTATGGGTCTCAGTTTTGGGTCTCTAATACTGTAAAATGTCTGTACAATCTGTGCTTGGCATTATGAACAAGTGCAAATAAATTTATCATGACTGGATGTTTTGTAGCTCATTTTAACAGAACAAAATTCCAAGCACCCAAACTGGAAAAAATACTTTTCATTTATCCTTTTGCTCAAATGAAATGTGTACAGACCTCACACACTCTGAGAATTTCCACAGCCAGTGCTTTCTGGAAGAAAACAACCCTTATCCTGAACACTACTGTCCCACGGGATCCCTGCCTGCAGACTATGGGAGATCTCACATCTGTTCTTAAACTTGCCAGCTCTAATAAAATGTATTTATTTCAAGGCTTGCTGATGACTAAAGAAAAAAATCCTAATAACTATTGAAATGGAAATCAACAACTGTTCCAGGTCACAGTAAATGGATTGGAAGACTTAGTAACCTGGCACCCCTGAAAATGTCTTCTACGCAATACCAGACAAAATGAGTGTATTTGGGAGCATTTGGTCAGCTCTCACAGATTTGTGCTGAAAAAAAAAAAAAAAAAAAAAAAAAAAAACCAAAGATTGTTTGCCAATTGTTACTTTATTTTGTGCAGAATAAGAATAATACAGGAGCCCTAGATACAGTTTTGCCCCTCTATCTTCTTTCTTCCTCTCCTTCTAGTAAATGTCTTTTCCACACTCAAATCCATATTTGAGTATCATCCATACTCAAATACTGTAGTTTTGAGTGAGAACAAGGAAAATAGCATAGTCAAACAGGTCTGCATTACAAAGACCTCAAGGAAATAACCTGCTGTACCTTTCATATTGAAATGCGCATGGTTTTTCTTTTCCAGCCCTTAATGAATTTTTGAAGGAAAAAAATCAAGATTAATTGGCTTTGAAATTTGGCTGGGAGAGAATATTTAATATGTTTTCACTTATATTTGAATGCCATGACCAGAAAATGGTGTTTGTAGTGGTATTCATATGCCATACCTCTGAGTTCACAGCCAAAAGTGTCTTCTTGTGCAGGCTTTTATATGGGAAATATCTCAGTTTATCTAAAATACTAAAGAAAATATATATTTTTGACCTATTTTCTCCCCCTCCTCCATCTCCCTTCTTGTATGCATAATTAGCCAGCAATCAAGTATGATAGCTAGACATGTAAATGTCTTTAGTTTTGTGCAGGTGCAAAAAACAAGGTTATGCTCAAAATCAAGCCCTGAGGAGGAGTCTTTCAATATAGGACATAAAGGCTGCCCTCCCCCTCTCCTCTGAACTGATCCTTCAAACAGAGATGCTTCCTTCACATATAAAATCTATTAATGTAATCACATCCCAGCCCCAATGCTATATAATGCAAGAACAAGAGTGTGGGCATCTACTATGCCCAGTTTTAGCAACAGCTTTGGCAGTCTTGAAACAACAATACAGGGAATATGAAATTAACTTTAGAAAATGAAGGCATTACCAGCAAAACCACAGAAGAGAGGGAGATATGGGGAGATTTACTTCAAGAAAAAGTTGGAGGGTTGAGAATTGTTTCTTCTCTTAGAGGCAATAAGCTATTTTTCCAGTCTTAGGAGAAAGAAAAAGCTAAGTCTGGAGGAATAACCCCTGGATATATGAGAACATGCATAAAATGAGAACTAGGATGTCCTGTGTAGAGATTTCATGTTTTCCCACAGTTAGCACACAGGTTGCTTATCTTTGACTTTCATTAAAGCTGAGTCAACATTTTGTACTTAGAAGAAAGAGATAAAAATCTTGTTTTGAGCATGCAATGTTATCTGAAGGTTATGAATAATGATTTAGAAACATCTTCCCTCCCCATCTTCCTTCCCAGCTCATTGTCAAAATACAAACCTGAAATCTTAGATGAACCCAGTGGTTCAGGTAACACAGACAAGCATTCCTCAGGGGAATGAGCGGTGGACACAAGGATCGTAATGTGGCCTTCCTGAAGGCCAGACTAATCCTGCAGCTGGTGATGTTTATGGTTGCTGGTTTGTGAGGGATTGTAGTTAAAAAAGGAAATTATTGAAGTGGCTAAAAAGCTGGGTTAAAAGGTGTGCCAGCATAGGCGCAATACAACAAGCACCCTTATTGTGGCCATAAAATAAATATAAAATGCAGAGAGTGTGAGTAGATCTGGGCTTGTGGTCAGCAAGGTCTCTTAGCTTTCCTTTATGGTCACAGACCATTAATTTTAAAGAACCTTTTGCTAAGGGTCTGTGCAGCCTTCTCACAATCAAGGTAAGTCAGCCAGTTTCACTGAGGCAGAAGAAAAAAATAGTATCATGCAGTGAATTATCTTTTCTGTCAATTGTTAGAACTAAGCAGCTCTGATTCCCACTCTGGTACAGATGTGCCTGTGGAGGGGATGCAAGCTCTGACTTGCCCAGCGCTAAGTTAAATAATTGTAGGAAGGCCAGATCCCTGTAAGATCTGGCATGCCCATATTTAATAACGTGTTTAGATAGCAGAGATTGCAGCCCGTCCTCTGCTCCCCTCCCACCACACTGCCAGAGGAGTTCCAGAAGCAAAGGGGAGTACTGACTCCTCTGTAAAAAAAGTAAACATTTAAAACATGCCTTCGCCTGCAGTATAATCCAACCCGGCTGGTATCGAGACAGCTGAAGAGCGTTCACACCATGTGCTCGTCTGGCTCTGCAGCAATCTCCGGCGGTAGGACAGCGCTCGTGGCAGCGTGTGCCCGTCCGTAGCCTGGCCCCAGGCACGCAGGGCTGCCGGGAGGGCTGCCGGCAGCGCAGGGAGCCCCTCTGCTTTCTTGGTGTGGACGAGTTTGCATTGCAATCTTAAAGCTCTCAGGCCAACTCCTGTTTGTTTGCCTGAAAGCAAAGTCAGCATACGAGAAGGAGCACAGTACAAAACTAGAGATCCCAAGCCTGGCAGAGCTCCACAGAGCTTCTGCAGCTGCAGAGTCCCTGCCCTGCCATTCCATACACTGTCAATTGGGCACTTTTGCAGCTCCTTCCTTAGCATCCTCCCAACTCAGCTGCCACCCTGGCTTTTGAGCAAAGTGCGCCTGCCTCATGTGCTCTACACATCACACAAAGGGCCAGGCACAGCCTGTAAGAGCTTCGGAAAAAAAAACTGTGAAACTGAAAAAAAAAATGGAAAAAAAAAGAAAAAAAACTTTGTAAAAATTGTGCAAGAGATCCAAGAAACTGCATCCTTGAGATGACAATACGCATTTGCCGCAGGTGTCTGGTGACTCTCAGCGTCTACTCGACATAATTCTCTGCAGAGGAGTGAAATACACTATTTGTCATTCAAAACTTATCAGGTTGGAGGTCCTGCCAAGCCACTTGGAACAAAACTCTGCAAACACCCCGTAAGTCACGTCTGTTTTCTCTGGGCTCCTTTTCCTATCCTGTTTTGCATAATCTATACTTTCTTCCCCGTGCCACTGATGAGATTCTCCTTGAGAGCCAAAAAGCCACCCACTGCGGCTTTCTCCATTAGGCTAAAAATGCTCTTGAGCTGCTGGGATTTGTTTTGTAAATAGACAATTAAAAAGAAGGGAAAAAAACTCAACTCAGCTTTACATAGTTAGAGTCCAAAGACAGCTGTCTTGAGAGGCTCAATCCTGCAAGTCATGAGATGCTTCTGAAAAGGACTAAGTATCTTTCTCTGCAAAAAACCTTATTGGAGTTAAAGGTAGGAAGACACCTTCAGCACCCCGCTGGATGAAGCCACGTGTTCGTGGGACTCCCACTGATTTCTGTCATCAGAGCAATTGATTTTGAAAATAAGTAAGGAAAAAAAATCTCCCACTGACACCAGTGGGAATCCTGAGCACAAAGAGGAAACAAAACATTATGGCTGAGATCTTCTCTGGATATGAGAACAGTCTTTTATTCTGCTTATGCAAATTATACATACAAATTATGCAAATAATTACCAAGTCATTCTGGTTGACTGTATAATAATAACAATAATAATTATTATTGTCATTACTAATGTTGATGTTGTTTGTCACTATTGTTATTACTCACATTTATTCTGATCGTGCCTTAGGGTTGGCCAAGAATGGTGTCCGTCAACGCTGCGCACAGACTAACAGTTATTGCCTCAAAGAGTTTACAAACTGGATAAACAAGACAAACACAGAACGGAGGAAGGGAGATCACCATCCGAGCAAGCAATCTGGTGACTCCTCAGCCTCCTGCACGTATTTGTTCTTTCCTAGTGGGGCTCAGCTAAGTGGGAAGAAACGGGAAGTGGGGACGGCTCAGGGCAGAAAGGCTGGCCAGGACAGGCAGAAGAGGATGGTGAAGAAAGAAGTGAAGGACAGAATTTCTGGTTTTCCCTTGCATTTATCTATCAAGGCCATGTGGGTGTTAGCATACTATACTGAGAGACACCCACTTTTCAGTTCTGGATGTGTACACGGTCTGTGGGAATTGTCTGCCCCCCAGAAAGTCTTCTTTTACCTACTCTTGGATCAGCTTAGGAATCCCTGGATTGCCAGGTAATGGTCCTTCTTGAATGGACTGGGATTTCAGGCTGTTTGTTCTCTGCCACTAAGTAGAACATGGCAGTTTTAACACATATTCTCAAGAAAACTCCAGTGACAGCAGAGCTTCTTTTAGCCTGTTGTCTACACACTTAAAGGGAGAAGAAGGAAAAATAATTTAATGCAAGTGACAACTAGCATAAACCCTTCTTCACTGCCTAACCAGATTTTTTCTAGGTGCTTACTGACTCAAAGGAAGGCTTGTCACTTGCTAAGGGACTTACTAAGCCTTAGACTTGCTAAGCCTAATCACTGCTCCCTCACTTTCTAAAGTAACTCCATTTCACTTCTTTCCTATAACCCTCAAGCAATTTCCTTCACCAAGTGCTTCTGCATTACTAAATAAAGCAGGCCAAGGTCCATTCCCTGGGCTTCATAGCAAGCAGCATGACCCAGTTGGTACCCATGCAAGTAAATCCTGCCCAGCAGGGTGATGTTGCCCCTGCTGTGTCTCAGGAATAGTCACTGACCTATGCAGTGCCTGAGCCAGGACCAGGTCCTGTCCAGTACAGCAGTATCTGGCCTGCATCCATGCTTTTGGCCTTGACCAATTTATTAATAGAGACACTGAGTGTGTTGCCTTTCCCATAGCCCTGCTCCTGTTTTTCCTTCCTACAATTTTCAAAAGTGTTTGTTCATTGTTACTTCAAATAAATGAAAGAAAAACTCATACAAATTATTTGTTCCCCTGAATAATTGAAGGGATGGGCTCATTACTTGAACCATGGAGATAAATAGATCAGCCCTCTTGCATTTTGGAACAAGAATAAGTAACATCTAATGGCTTTTCACCCACAAGACTTTCAATTACAGGAATGTAAATCCAGACAAACTCTACTGAAGTCAAGTCTTTTATTCTTGATTTACTCCCTTACAGCTTAAAACACTGTAGCTGCATTGTGCTGGAAAAATAGAGGAACTTTTCAAGTCTCAGAAGTCTGAATTTCTCAAGATGACATATGTGACTATGATTTCCTGTGCAAGGACAAATTATCAGAAATGTTTCTGCAGAGTTGAGAGATGCCAGAAACCATTTTTTTTTGGTCTACATTTCAACAGTTATTGCTGTTTTAACTTTTGTGTAAGTAATAAGGATGGATGAACCTGCTTCCCTTCATTTTTCAGTCTCCCTCTATTTTCACTCTTCATTAGCTTTTGCCTTCTCTGTTCTCACCCTCTTTCTCACAACCTCTTATTAGTGGAATATGAAGTCATTTATTATCAGCCTGAGTCAAACTTATAAAACTACAATGTTCAAGTGAGTCCTACATTAAGCAAAAACTAGTCTCTTCAAATGGGTACTATATCATCATTTTGGTGTCTCAGAGTATCTAGGCTAGCAGAAGTGTGTTAAGATCATTTTTCTGACAAGGTCTTCCATGAGCAGAGAATATCTAATCTATTTATTTGTACTTAGTACAATGTACTTAGTAGGATGTGGGAAGTTCCCAAATGCCTACAGCAACCTGCCATTCACAAAAGCCTCGGATTTGTTTTGGAGGACCCTCTGTCTGTCATAGGAGGGTTAAGACAGATGAATGTCAGGAAATCGTTGAAAGGCTCAGCTTCTACTAGAATAAATCTGAATAGCCTTGAGCTGGCAGATGTAAAAAGACAATTGTTTAACAACTTCCTTTCTATCAAGTGACAATATTTCAAGCCCCTGTAAAATACAATACACTATACAATACAAGCACAATGTAAGTATGCTTAGTAAATTTAATAATTGGGATAAGGAAATTTGGATAGTTGGCCTTATTTTCTTGATTTCTAATTTTCCAACAGAACAGATATTTTGGGTTAGATCTCTACTTACAAACTTCTAAGTTAATTTAAATCCATTACTATTATCTCTTACTCTGAGCCTCTGAGTAAACTGGCAAGGTTTGTTTACAGAATAGTTTTGCTTAATAGAATACTATTTGTCTTGGCAGTTAAGAAGTTGTCTGTGTCAAACAGGACTTCTTATATTGAAAATTCAAAATGTGAAGAAAAAATGAAAAATGCTTCCTTGAACAAAGCGAACAGAGACATTTTCAGTTTTTCAGACCTTACAAAATAGCAGAATGCCCATGTTCTGTGAAAGGTAAAATCAGTCCTTTGTGCCCTTGGTCTCTTCTATCAGAAATTTGAATCGGCAGTGCAGCAAAAGGAGCAGAGAAGGACAATGCTACTCATTAGATACATGATCAAGCCAATGATGTCTTCAACTCTCACCATGGGAGAGCCTTAAGCAAGCAGCTCGGTGTTTTCTCCATCTCCCTTGCTACTCATGACAGAAGTGCTGGGTTGCACCCCAGATCTATTTTAGGGACAGGAAGAGAGTCAGAGTAATCCATCATGTGGCCAGGCATACATATGCTAGATGAAGTATAAAGAGGTTTATCTCTGTCCTTTAGCATAGCCTGTGCTTCTGCTCATATCGTATTCATGCAATTCATGCACCTGCACAGCTTCTTTGTTTAAATTAGGGCAGCTAGACCACCACCACTTCCCTGGCACATTCAGTGCTGGCTGTTCCCGGCACTAACTCTACCATCACTCCACGGCCTATGGCAACAAGCTTTATGCATCCTTTTCCCATTCGACATATCACCAACAGCTGGTGAAAAAGAGGAGGTCTGTTTATTTCCACCCCATTAGGACAGAACATCAAGCACATCAGATGTGCATCGTAGGACTCTCATTTACCCACTCAAAGCACTCTCTATGGCTCCACTTCTATAGAGCATGAAAAGAAATAATTTCTATTTATTAAGAGCTAGCAAAAGTTACAATCCTCATGTAATTATTAGTGTGAAATAGGGCTAATTCTGAAATAACAGGGGAAAAATCTTCAAGATACTGCTGAATGAATTTTGAATTTGTGAAACTTGTGGTATGAATTTGCTGTCAAAGTGGCAGGGAAATTGAGAATGATATTGGCCATACGGGAATTGTAGACACGTAGAAGGTAAGTTTTAAGGTCAATCACAAATCAGACTGAACATATTTGCAAACTGTAATGTGACTGAAATGAATGTGCTATTGTGAGCATCTATTCAAGATCCCCACACTCCAATCGGCTCAGCCTGCTCTATAACAGTTTAGTATCTGGTAATAGAATTATACTGTGAACAATACACATGCTGATGAATAATAGGTTGAAATTAATTCCTCCAGTGGTCTTTTCACTGCACCTTCATCTTCTTGGCAACAATGAATATCTGTAGCTTATCTGAGACAGTAGGAACAGACATTTAACTTTATTTTAAGCAGCTTGAAAAAATGTCCTCTACTCTTTTTCAAGTTGCCTCTATTCTACTTTCACCTCTTCTACTTTTTTCAAAACTGCTTGCATATATTTGAAACAATAACACTTTACCCTAAAGCATTTTCTCAAGATTAATAACATAACCAAGCATCATTCCATTTTTCTTGGCAGCAATCAGGAGTTCATTTCATCCCTGAAGTTTATCAGTTCAGTTAAATTCAGCCGGACTCTATTTGTCCATAGTGAGCCATACAAAGATTCTCAAATTATGAGGCAGACATTGTCAGACACTCATCATAGGTAAGCAGAAACTGTACTCAAAATGGATAGCTTCAACTTGTATGCCCATTTCTCAGGAACGTCCAGTCTTGGACACAGCTCGCTGCCTTATAAATGGATCATCTGTTGTCTAAAATACTGAAATGGAAATAAATCTTATGACATATCCTGAGCCTTTCTTTTGTTGATTTTCTTTCCTAAACTGGAATAAATTGAGGGATTATCTCTCGCATTTCATAGCCAGAGAATTTAAAGAAAGAGACTTAGAGATCTAATGAATATAGATGTCTCCTGGGAAGGAAGCAAAGCAAAGAAAGAGTCAACCAATAAAATGATTGCATAGATAAACAGAAAGATTTGTCTGATCTACAGAGTGATGGCAAAGAAATGAAACAGAAAACATACCAATGAAAAGCAGTGAATAAAGTCGCCAGAATCTGGTAATAAAAGATTACCAGATTTTGCCAGATCACTGAGTTAACAAGATAGCAGAGGAAGGACTCACTACCTCTTACTGGCATTATGAGTCTCCCATAGCAGGAACATGTGAAATGCTCATTTTAGTCCAGGACATATGTACTGGCTCTAGCTGTACTTTCAGTTTTAGGTTATGTTGCACTCTTTCAGTATTTCTAAGAGAGAAGACATATGTTGCGTGGGCCCACTATACAACAAAAAAATAAAATGTGACATCAACACGATGCACTAGAAAAGCCTGAATTTTAAGCATAAGGTAAACATGAGCTTGGTTTTTATCTTTCAGGATAACTACAGAATTTTTCTAGACAGGTACATTTGATAGTTCTTAGTCACTAGTCCGCTCATCCCCACGGCAAGGAAGTTCAGTTAATGGTTTTGATAACTGCATGGGTGAAATGCTGGCAACTTTATCAACCTGTGAGTGTCTGTGATGAGGATACAACTGACCTCAATTCTACTTTCAGACTCTTACAATGACTTTCAGCATGACCTCCAGAAAAGAACTTCTCTGCACACTGTTATTCCCAATGGGCTAAAGAGATAATGATGTCTACCCACCTGGTAATGAGATCTGAGTGCTGCTGATTGATAAAAAAGAAAAAAAAAAAAAGTGCAGGCCAAATTCTTGGTATTATCAGCACTTATGTGACTTTAGCAGTGTCAGCCACTTAGTCTGAGGTGAGCAATAGCTGGGATTGGAAGTGGCAGTTGGAAGTAAAAGCAATTGATACACAGGGCTGTTTAATCCCTTATTGAAATATATGACAGAGGGGTTTATTTGGACTTTGTTTACCTCATGATGTCTCAGATGAAGAGAAGATACCTTACAATACAAAAAAAAAAAAAAAAAAAAAAGAAAAAATACAAAAAGCAAAAAAACAAAATCCTTCAAGTATTTCCTTTGCAAGTGAACTTGCAAAAAGTGAACAGTTTAAACTGTTTAATGTGTAGCTGGATGCTGCAGCTATATGCTTGGACTGAGAAGCTGGGCTAGAGGACCTCTGGAGCTACCTTCCTACCCGTGGATCTACTGTGACCCTACTGCAGTGCTTTTGCCTTCGTTTCTCCTATCCTACTCTTGCTACTCTTGTTAAAGACAGGCTATAGTTCTTTCTCTGATATTTTTTTAGATGGACAAACTGTCATCAAGTGAATGTTACAAGCATAATTACTTTTAATCCTACATCACCCGTGGTAGCAAAATAAACCCCAGACACAGGCCTAGGCAAAAGACGCTAGCCATAGCAATTAAAATTCAGAGCAGGTTTGATAACACGTATGTCAAAGAAAGTTGTCTCCCAAATTTCATTTATTATTCATTCATTACATGTTTACAGTGGGAACTAAAGAGCATCCTGCCACCTTCCTCATCATTGTCCATAATTACACCAACTGTTTTCTTTTCAAGCATAGACACCTATTCGAGTTCATAAAGTACTTTTTGCAAGCTTTAACTTGCTAATTATCAAAATGCAAAAATACGCTCATGCCTGAAAACAGGAAGTTCTACCTCATTGAAAGTGATCCCAGTATTCAGTTGTCTTTCTCTGTAAAGGTTTTGAATGCTGGAACTATACCTAAAAGGAAAATTGCTGTTTTATTTAAAAAGAGCATAAACCAGTGATCATGACAGGTGCAATCTTTACTTTTTTATTAACTGTGTGGTGTTTCCGGCAGGAGATGACATTCTCTAGAAACCAGCCAGTTACTTTTTAATTCTGAAGTTGTGTTGAACTGTTGTGATTTTTTTAAAAATAAAACAGCAAAGAGGGTTTGCATATGTGGAAAATATTTAGGAGGAAACAGCAGCCTGCATGGCATGAATTCTGCACTCTTCTGAACTCTTTATCAAACTCTGACATTTAGCATTCTAAGTGTTTCTGGGCTTTTGCAGGATCCTCATTCATATGTTCACTTTTTTGGGTGTACCTGAGTGAGCATGTGTGTATGTTGACACAGATTAAAAAAAACCCCAACATTCTGACATGTTTCTACTTGTATTTTTTTTCTTTCATATAGCAGAAAAGTTTAAGTATGAAACAGAGCTAAAATTTTACAAAAAGCCATTTTACACTAAAGAATTTAATCCTGTGTTAGATAAACCGATCTCCGTTTTTTTTTTTTCTCTTTTTTTAAAGCATATTTTAATATAAATATATACGTATATATACAAATATCAGTTTGCCTAGCAATCACTTGTGTCCACAGAAGCATAAGGAGGATTTGGTGCGCTGGTTTTCAGTTGTCACCATGGCTGCATGGTTAGATAGACTGCAACTCATTATAATGCAGACCAAACATCTTCAGCTGTATTCACCAATAGGGATTCCATAAATGTGACTAGCATTTTCAAAAACTGATACATCAAAGAATAAGAAGAGTCATTTGTTGTCTGTATAGAAATTTAATTAGACACAAATCAAATAAAATGACTATCCATCTAGAGATCTGGAAGCACAAACAACCATATACCTAATAATTGTTCTTTTCTTTTAATGACTCAAAACCCTTAAAGGAGTTCAGCAGCCCAGCAGATAGTGGACAGCATAATTGTTTTAGTAAATATATCCGGTAGCAATGTGCTCCTCCCAAGATATTTTGGCAGCAGATGTAATAATTAATGACTTTACACTCTTTCTCATTTCTAGTATGAAAACATGACTAGTTAGACTTTTTATTAAATGTTGTCCAAGTCAAATGCTAACATGGGAAAGCACTGATGTGAAGCATTAAACACATCTTTCTTGTCAGAATCACTGGCAGCCTTGTGGGTATTGTATCTGAGGAAGGGTCAAGCCAAGCTGAGAAGAAAAACTCTGCTGAAAGTTGTGCTAAATTGTGTATCGTTTTGTTTTGTTTTGTTTAAATTCTCAAAGGGCTTAACACAGAGCAAATTTTCTTTCTTGCAAACCTGTTTGAATACAAGGCCCCATTAATGATCTAAAAGGGAAAACCTTGGAGCGTAAAGGTGGTCAATGTCAGAGTGGTGTTATGGGAAGCACTAGGGGCTAGTTATGTAGTGTATAGTGCTGTGATACAAGAGGAAAAGACATAGGCTAATGGAAATCAGCTGGTGTTATCATCTGTGCATTACTTTAGATACATTGACAGAACCAGACATGGTGCTTTATCTGAGAAAAAATAGCCTCATAGTAGACACAGAACTCAACCTCATTAAGACAGGGATGCATGTGCTATCCTTCAGGCAGGCCATACAGAATATAAAATGGATCTGGAAGAAGTATTGTCAAACCATTCTTAAAAGGAGTCAAAAAAATACAATTGAAAAAATACTTTGATAGAACAGAGATTTGATGATGTGACCCTTTAGGCTTAAGGGTATTAAAATATGGTCTAAGATGTATAAGTAAGTTCTTTGTTTTAGCAAACCCAAAAGGCTTACACCTATTCATTAGATATTCAAGCAGATGTAGTGAATGCAAACTCGCTGGGCCCTTTCAAGAAGTATCTGACAAGATGAGTTTTCTGGCTTTCCAAGAAAATCACTTACAGACAGAAAATCAACCCTGATGTCTTATCACCCATCAGATACGTTTGTCATTGATCCTCAAGTGATGTAAAAGCAAGTGTAGCTAAAGAAGGAGGAGAGGCATGTAGCTAAGGAAAATCCATTTAGGAAAACAGGATCACAAGTCATTTTAGAACTTTTTATATATCCATTAAGGGTTAACTTCTATGTGCAGTGATCTGCTGCACTGGTTAAAATGAGGAGAGTGAATCTGCTTTGAAAAAGACTGTGATTGATGAGCATTGACCTTTGAAGTTATGACTGATGTGATACTGTTTGCTGTTATTTATTATTTAGAGTTTATAGACAAGGAGAGGAATGAAAAAAATGGTGGTTGCTATCTTGAATTAGGGAATACCGTGGGCTTCAGAAGATATGAAGTTTTGTGGAGAACAGTCAGGCACTGGGCAATATTAGTTGATTTCTATGTCGAACATTTTTGGAAAAGAAACAGATTAATATGGAGCAGGCATTATGCAGTTTAAAAATAAATTTCCTGTTATTAGAGTAGGTCACTATTACAGGATGTTTGCTATGTAGAATAAACCTTTGGGGATAGCAATCATATTGGACAGAGAGCAGATTGTGACAGCAATAATAAAGTGTGCAGTGCAACAGTGTGGGAAAAGGGAGAAGAAAGGAAAACTACAGTGCTGTATATTCTTTACAGAGATTCATATTGAGATATAACCTTGAATAATTATTTTCTCTTCATTTCCATACATTTCTCTTGTCTGTTATAATCAAAACAAAAACCAGGCTTTTATGAATTCATTTCATTGCACTTTATTTGTCTTCTAATACTTGCAAGATTCAGAGACCACGTGCAGTAGTAGTAAACACTACTCATCACGATACTGATCAGTGTCAGCATATTATCCCATCAAGACAAAAAACTAATTGCCCAGCCCCTTCTGACAAAGCCTGACAGAAAAACTGTACTGGATGCCAAGGCATGGAAACATCATGTTTGTTCTTGTTGAACAAGGAAGAGAATGCTAGGGCTCCAGGCAGGCCCAGCAAAGATACTCTCTCTCAAGTATTAAGACTAAGTATTAAAAGTATTAACTTTTAATATCACAGCAAAAGAGTTACCACCAGGTTGAGGTGCGCTTAGCAGAAAGAAACTCCAGTCATGCAGGACTTTAGAGAACTATCTCAACAGCTTGACTCGAAGTCAGATACAAACAGGAAATCAGTACAACTGTGTCTCCTGGTATTGTAATTTTATTTATCTAGGGACTTATTCTTCACTTGTTAAGCTAGTGTTGGGGCACCTTTACTCAAAGTGTCTAAAAATGATCATCTGCACCAAGCCAAGTTTCCAAAGGGCTCTCAGAGACACCTTAGGTAAATGCAGTAACCAGGTCTAGGGTATGGCAAAGTCAAGATAAATATAGCCCGAGGTCACATTTTTTTATGTGACAGTTGTAAATTAAAAGAAACCAGCAGCAATGTCAAAAACATCTTCAACGTGTGACCTTTTAGACATGATGTGACAGCGGACAGGAGCAGTCAACACTCTTGTGTCGTTCAGTGGCACTCTTGTGAAGTTTAATCGACTACCTCCTACTGGAATTGTATTGATATCATCAGTGAATTCAGATGTATTTTATGAAGACACAGTACCTAATGCAATGCTGGGCCTCATGTCTTGATGAAATTTTGGGGGTTCACCCATAAAAATGAATCAAGAATAATTTGGTTGGTCTCTACTGTGAGCTTCTGTCATCTCAGCCAAAATCTTAAGTGAACAAAAAAAAGCTATTGGTCATCACATACATTCAAAACAGACCACTGTATCTCTACATTCCCTATTTGATAGTGTGACAACCTAAATTGTGCCATTATCATATTCATTAAAAAGCAGCAATGTATGATCAGTTTAAACTATATTTAAAAAAGATCAGATAATATTTAACTGACGGACAGTTGCTGGAAGTGGAGACATACTGAACAAAACTTCAGCTCTCTGACTTTGGCCAGCTTGGAGAGGCATGGATACAACTCATTCTGAGGAGGAGATAGGGAGATGGAGGAGAAGGAATCTTAGTAGATTCTATGTCATTTTTTTCAGACATGATGAGTCGTGCAAGACTTGGCACTAGAGACACAGTCTATCCAAAATGCCTCATCTAAATCAAGAAGGAATCTCTGCACACACTTACCCTGTAATTCCTTGGCTTCCTCATGTTTCTGCACTAGTCTTTCTTTGAAAGAAGAACGGAGGAGTGAGAGAAAAATGGCCTATCTTTCCATTTTACTGTCCTAGAGGCATTTCAGCGTAGCTTATTTTTAGGCAGAGGGATCCCCTTGTGGATTACCGCTGCTTACACCACTGCAGCATGATCTTGAGTAGCAGCAGGGTGAAGACAGTTGCATGAATTTCATGCTTCACAGAAAATCCATCTTTAGGAGGGAAATCGCTTGCAGATGATGCCACATTCAAGCAAGGGGTAAATATGTTGAATTCTCAAATCCATCAGGGCTCAAGAGTCATTCTGTTACTGCATAAAAGCTTTAAGCAGCTATTTGGTTTTGGTATCCTTCCTAGGATCCTGATGCTAAGCGCCTGTTTGTCCTCATGGCTTTAAAAAGCAACAAGGACAAGTGTTCAGCAAATTTCATGTCCATCTTTCTTCCAATTCCTCAAGTCAACCTTATTAAGCATTAATGGATACTATAAAATAACCCAAAGCCTAACTTGCCTCATGCCAAGGCCTGCTGCAGGTTGGCAGTGCCCAGCACAAGGAGAATAAACTGCTGACCTTTGTCATTCTGTTCTCACAACCTGCAAATGAGCTCAACTTTGCTGCTCCAGGAGCATGGCCAACATGTGACAAAAGTGAATGAGGAGTTAAGTGTTCCCTTCCTCTCTCAAATATCTGAATATTTGGCCACTCCATGGCTTGAAGCCACTGCACCTGTGAGTAGGTCCCAGGGGATCACTGTGGCCTGTCTGCTTCATGGTGTCAGGAGAAGACAGCAGATACTGCAGTGGGAAAGTGAAGAATAACAGAGTCTGAACCACTGGATTTTCATCTTGGATAGTAAAACACTATTTATTTTCCTTTAATTATAGAGCAATCATGCTCCTCTGAAACAGGGTTTGCAGATTTCACTATAACTTTTCTCTTAATTGGATGTTTGTGAATGTAAAGGTTTCTACTATGACTTGTGGAATGAAACAAAAACATCATTTCTACATTAATTTGATTCTCTTATTTCTACCCATTCTCTCACAATCAGGCTTCCTTGATATGCTTAATCTTTTGCAATGGTTTCCATGGCAACTCCTCTTCATTGTGGTGCCACCAAGGGCTCCTGTAATCAGGATGCTCAACTTTGCCAAGGGATCATTTTTGCCCGTCTCCCTGCAGCTCAGCGCTGGCAGACCCAGGTGACACTGCTGCTTGCTCCTGGCCACCTGACCTTCCCCACAGTCACACCCATGGCAGGGAAGGAAACATGGCATGGATGCTAGGAAGGCATTAGGATTATTGCTACAAACACTGCTGCTTACATGTCCTTGGCGACTGCTGCATGTCCAGTAATTTCCCATCAGGAAGATGAGGTCCTCATACATATTAATCCTCACATATTCAGAATGTTTTCCTTGCTGTGGTGTCCAAATGTATGGAAAAGACCATCTACGAAGCACTGCACCATCCGCACGGTGCTTAGTTGCTGGGAGCAGCCTCCTCTGCAGGCGCAGGACCACAGCTGTAGTGCATCGTATGTGAATTAGCCTGTACTGTACCGCACAGCTCCAGAGCAGTAATATACAGATACATAAATTAACTCCTGCTGTACAGCACAAAAGCATAGCTGCAGTATACAGCTGTACAAAAATAGCTGATGCCAGGCTGAGCTGGCTCCAGCAGTGTTTGGATTATACCTTGCAAGAACTGTACTTTGTTGCTCTAATTTCCTTCCTACAATTTTCCTCTCCCTCCCCCAGACCAACCCGCACTGAGGAACGGACGAGGTGACTGGCAAATCAAACATTATTATTAATCACTGTAATTACTTTTCTTGGCCCAAATGTAGAGCCTGGGAAGCTAACCACAGTCTCTAGAGTGCAACCTTAACTACAACATGTTTCTGAGCCACCATTACCTCATTGTTAGTCATTTTAAACCAGAAAGAATTCTGAAACATTTTTTTCCCCCGAAACCTCTCAAACCATGTATGCTGCACAGATCAGCGTGAGAATCTCTGCATATGTATCTCTGCGCTTCCAGTAAACCACTGACTTTGCCAAAACCCCAAGCATTTAGTCCAGACTGAGATACAGTCAAGTATTTTCCTTCCCTTGCTCACAAGAGTTTAGTGTGAACAGTTTAACCACAGAGTAACACAATTTTCTGTTGGAAAGTAGATTTTCTATACCTTAAAACATCACTATGTTCAACCTACAACTTATGCTGGGGCCTGATTTTGTTTATGGATAATGGCAGCTCTCAATTCCCAGCTAACATATTTGAACACATCTTCTAAAGGGCAGCAGCTACATTAGAACCAATGCGCGACTCCAAGGCCACTGAATATGGTAGGTGACTTAAAAATATAGTGGCTCTCACAAGAATATACACCACATTCCACTTTCTTCCTATAATGTGAGTGGCCAAGGGTGGTGGCAGCTCCAAAAGATCCAGGGCCCCTCCAAGCCTAGTAAGGAGAGGCCTTGCACTCCCTCTCGCACCTAGAGTGATGGTCCTGCCCCAGCCCATGCTACTGCTTGCAGGGTTGTGCAGCTGGCCTGAAAAAGATCTTTGTGTGCAGCATTGCTTTCCTCTTGGCTCAGTGTGTTGATGCATCTCACCTCGCAGCCCCACAGCTGCTGATGCTAGCAGGAGACAAGCAGTGGGGCTCAGTGGGGCAGATGAGACTCCTCCTTTCAGACCAAGATGGGAGGACCCACACCCTTGGTTTCATAAAGAATCTCAGCTAATGGATATCTGATTTGTCAGTTCCTGATCCAAGATTGGCAAAGATCAGAGGAAAAGATGAATGTTTTTGCTTTATTTCATTTTTTGACTCTCTTACTGTACTGCATATTAATTAAAAGCAAGGGGACAATAGAAAGGAAGAGTCTGTGCAACTGGAAAATCAGAATCTTTTCCTAGATTTGTCTCATCTTGCCGCAGGGATGCATGGTGCTCCCTTACATGTGGGAATAGAATTGCATTTTCCTGCTACATGGTATAAACTGAGGCAGAGGAAAAGTTAAAAGCACCTTACTACTTAAGCTAAATTTGTAGCTGTGATTGTCCACAATCAAACCTAAGAATTACAGATGGGCGGCATGAGCATAGCCCTTTACAACCACCCAGTTACCATATGGTTACGAAAGTGACTGGCATTTTTCAGCCTCTGCTCTTCACCTAACTGCTTTTTAACAGGCTGAGTGGGAAGGGTTGGTGATTATACAGCCAGCTGGAGGAGAGGGATGGAGGGAACAGCTAGAGCGCATTTGAGCCAGCCTTCCTCAGCAATCAGAGGCAAGTCGAAGGAGTGTTACTGCTCATTGTCTTTGTACCACTGGGCTGGCAGGTTATTGCTAATTGTCAGCTACCTGCTAACACTTAAATCAAAACTCTGCAACCACTTTGGCTCTTTTTCAGTGCTTCAGTAGTCATTTGCAAACTCGTGAGAGGCAGGTGAGTTCTGCGGAGGCAGAGAGGTATTTACTGTCCAAGAATAAATGTGAGGGGCAGGAGAGCCCAGAAAATTCCCGTGCCATCAGGACAGAAGCAAGAGTAAGAGCTCTTGAGCCCGATGAGCCTTTAGTTTGCCCTGCTGTGCAATGCATGGACTCCTTTAGCCATCATGCTAGTGGGCTGGGAAGCTGTGGGACAGAAATGTGGGGACCTCCACAGTCAGAACTGCGGGGCAAAGGCTTGGCACTTTACAAGACTTTAAATGCACAGCAAGCTGGGCTGCGAGCCCAGCATAACATATAATAAAAATTCAACCCATCTTACAAAACAGTCACAAGGAATGAAGAGTCTTTCTGAGGCACACGTTTTGTGGCTCAGTATTGTGAAGTTGTTCATGTTACCTATCGATGGGGGGGACTCGCAGTCAGGGACACCTAAAATGAACATGGGTGAGATTGGTGAGTGTTCACCACATCTTGGCTGCCACCACATCCTCAGCAGCCAAGAGTACATGGCACATGTTTATTGACCATCATGTACCAATGATGCTGTGGTGGCATGGACTGTGAGCAGGACAATTATTCCTCACTGAAAAAGAAAAAGGAAAATACAGGAGGGAGAGACAATAGTTGCATTAATAGGAGAGCCTCTACCTGTGTAAATAGAAGATAACTTATGAGTACTGGGGTACTGGCATTAATCATTGTCAAAGAAGAACAGTCAAGGCCTTGGGAATAAGCTTGAAAGGAAGATGCTTGTGACAAGCAAAAAAAATCTTGCAAAAAACACATGTTGGAAAAAATATCTTTTCACAAATGTGTTCTCATTTTGAACACTTTGAATGACTGTATTCAAATAATTGATGGTTTTAGTTAGGAAAGAATGTATACAGTCTTTGCTGTCTTAGTCCTAGTGAAGACAGTAAGAATTTTTATCGCTGACAAGTGAATGTCCAAGGATTTAATTTTTTGTCAGGCTTCAACTTTTTGTGAAAACAATATAGACTTGAAAGTTCAGTACAGGTGTTTGTAGCTTTGACCTTTGATTTGTGGTTGCAAATATTAGCATCTAGCTTCCAAAACTCAAATGAAAACCACGACCACTTGTAAGAGAAATGTGTTTGTAATTATTTATAGCCATGAAATTTTATCTGCAAGAAGAGAACTCAATGCTGAAAATCTGACCCTAGAAAAATTAGTAGTGAATGTACCAGTTAATATTTCCCAAACATTCCTTTGTTGCAGTTTTGACTTGCTTTTTCAGTTATAACACTTGTTCTTTAGATGAAGCACCTCCAGAAGAATACTTTAGTCTAAAATGGAAATTTTGCTTAAGAGAAGATATTAGCCCAGACATTTTTATGGACTCTAAATATACACAACCATTTAGACTACAGATAGAGGAGTTGTCATTCACATATTCCTGACTGCTGTTTTGGTTTGGTTTTCTGCCACAGGTGTAATAAGATCTTTTCATTAGTTTTACCTCCCTGCTACAGTTCTTCAGCTAGCAAGATCCTTAGCCAAGATCTCAGCCGTGGCTGACAAAACGTTTTATGTCCAGACCCCTCCAATTTGAAGAACTCTATTGTATGCTTATAGCATACAGTTCTTTAAGTATTGGTAGCAATCCCCCAATTCTGACATGCCCAGTGAGATGGGCAAGCCTACGTGCACCTAGTGCACACCTTGAGGATGCTATATCTCAAGGAAAGGGCATAGGAAGTTCACCTCATTTTCTCTTCCCATTTTCCTTGAATTTCCTACAAGGGTGAGTCAACAGGAAAACTGACAGCAACTGTTGAGTAGAGCTCCACAGGAGACTGATGCTTGTTTGCTTTCCCTCAGCTAGTGCTGCAGTCATTTGAGCTGTACCCTGTTGTCTACAAGAGAGACACAAGGGAAGCCGCAGGCACCTTCCCCTGCAATCTCTGCCTTTCCCCAGGAGACTTTCCTTCCCAGCAACACTCTCCAAGGAAGGAATTCATCCCTAATTTACCACCATTCACATTACAAATATTAACTAATTAATATAGCTTCTTTACCTTTTACTGTATATCACTAGAAAGACATTGTTGGCTGGATAAAATAACTTAGAGGAGCAAAGCGGTTTAATTTCTCAGTCAGTAGCTATGTTTATTTTCATTTTTCCACTTACAGGTATACAAAACACTGAAAGCAAGATACAAATCCACATACTTGCCTTTGGACTGTCTGATCCCTACAACAGATGTCTGGTTATTAAAACAGTTATCAGACACTTACGATCTAAGTATTGCTAATGGATTTTTTTTTCTCTCCTTCATTCTCTCTTCATAATAAATATTTATGCAATATTTGCTCACAGGAGTGCAGCTCTGGCTGATGCAGCAGCATAAAGGAACTCACCTGAAGCAAAATTCTAACAGATCTTTGGGGAGACCCCATCATGAAAAGAGCCAAGAAAGCAGAAGTTTAGGAAGTTGGACTTCAACGAATCCAAGCAAAACATGCATACAGCAGCTACTTCGTTCCAAAGGAGCCAGGTGGCAGGCTTACGTCCTCCTGTTCTTCAGCTACCCATTTCCTTTTGTGGTCATTTCTCATATGAGTTGCTTCCTTTTCTTACAAGCCCAAATCTGTATATATTCTTTCTCTACTGTGCTTGCAGTTTCCGACCCAGCTTACACATAAAATAATTCAACCGCAACTTCCTACATTCCAAGTTTATCTTACTTCTGCAATCTCTTTCCTCTCCTCTCTTCTGGATACTTCAGCACCAGTAGGATGTGGGCAAATCAAAGGGAACTGAGAGAAAACAAGATGAAGGAACAGAGAGTCTGAATGAAGTCATATTAAAATATGGGTAAATTATGGCATAGGGGAATAGGATATCTGTCTAATAATATTTTATTCATTTATTTGGCATGAAGCAATAATTAAAAGATGCTATCCTGAGCTCTCAGTGCATTAGCACCCTATTAGCAGTATGACTGAATCACATGTGCATTCAAACAATCAGTTTGGGAGTAGCTCAGTCAGCCAAGCCCATATGAAAACTTCCTTCTGCTTCTCCATTATCTCGGAAACACATGCTTATCTCTCTTCTTCTCTGCTAAACAAGTCTTTTTCAATATGGCCAGAAGGTTACCAAATCCAGGCTAGGTAACAGTGCAGGAAAAGATAATATATTGGCATTTGAATGTTGCAAACATTAGAAAGGAAAACAAGTATTGAAGGTGGTAAATAAAGGTATGGCTGAGGCTAGACTAAAAGAAAAGAATGTCTCATGAGAATACCAGAAAAACAAGTCTTAATAATGAGATAATTATCAAGCAAACATGCAAGTTGCCATGAAAACAGACAAAAATACACCCAAACTCTTTTAAACTAGAAAAAGAAGAAGAAGAAGAAGAATTATAAATGCAAAGCAGGAGTCTGTATTACTTACATTTGTTGTTATAAATTTTATTGGCACAAAGAGAGGACAGATTGGAAAAATACCATAGGTCTGAATGGCTACGCAAATGGCTACCTTATATGCAATAGAAAATGAGGCTCATAATTCATCAAAGGACAAAGTCAATGTCTTAAAAGTTGTTCTTAGTTCTAGTTCATTGATTTTATTATGACTGCATAATAGCTGGGGAAATAATAGCTCAGGACAAAGGCTATATTGTTTGGATATGCATGTTCACCTCCCAGGACAAGGAATCCAGGATGATCTTGCATCTATGCGTTGTGTAAACAACACTTAACTATATGATATCTGATGCTCACTATTAATGTTGAAAAATAAAAAGATACATTATACTACGAAAAAGGACCTTTTACTTTATGCCAGGGAATGCTTCACGAGAACATTCATTCAGGTGCTCTTGCAAGTATTTGTGTTACTCCTGAATGGCACAGCTCCTGCCCTACTCATTAAGGATGTCATTTCAGCCCAGATACATCTAAAACGAAATAAGTCAGATTTAAAAAATATTCCATCTGTTCCATGAGTTGCAGAGATCATGAAGACTGGTTCCCTCAGGATTTGTATCGTGCATTCTCCAGCTTTTTATCTGTAGAGTTTCTTATAGTCTTCTACCCACAGATCACTAAATCATCCTCACACATCCTAGACTAAACATGCCATCCCCCCCGCATAAACTTCAGCTTCCTGCCATGTCCCGGCAACCAAGTTCCCTAGTGTCCCCAGAAGTTTTGTTCATCTTCTCCCCCCACAATAATTCTGAGTCTCTCCATGGTCACCTTGCAAAGTGAGGATCACCTTTATCTCCCCCTCTACAGCAGCCTGTAGAGAGAGATACCTCCTCTTTTCACCATCCCGTCTTGGTCAGATCTAGCCAGGCAGGCAGAGCAGTGGTTAGATCAGAGCCTCGTACTGCTTTGCTGTTAGTGCCTTAGACCATTCAGTTGGTGGCCCAGAGAGGCCCAACAGCGTCCCAGATGCTGTGACTTGGCTGCAAGCAGGCCAAACGGGGAGCTGAACTCCTCTTGAAAAGGATCTGCAAACAGACACTGAGATTCATAAAATTAATACAGACTTGATATCCTTGAGAACTTCTATGTGTTGTCAGCTTGCCACAATTTCTAAAAATTCACCACAATTTCTAAAAATTACTGGGGGAAGATATAAGCTGGCAGACAGACAGATACAGACAAATGACACTGTCACAAAGCTTTCATTTCTTTAAATGACCAGGATACACATTGAAATAGTAGATCTGTTCTTACCTCATGAAAACAACTGCTGAAACAATATAGAAGGATGCTGTACAGATTTCTGGCTTTTCCATCTCTATTTGTCAGAAGAAAAGTTTTCGTTAATAGTGATTTCTGTGCTTGCTAGATCAAAGTAGGAAATCATATTCCTCTTACCCAGCTTATCAGTATCTCATTCACTCCTAATTTTCTTTTCCCTACTGAAGACAGACTCTACAGACACACACACACAGAATTCATGTATGCTATTTGCTGGATCAGGAGTTTCGTACATTATTTCAAAATTAATTCATTTTTTTCCCCACAGAAAAGCACAACTATTTTCACCAGTAAAAAAAAAAAAAAAAAAGAAAAGAAAAAAGAAAAAAAAATCCAGGTTGGCAATTTAAAGTTATTACTGGATTCATTAGAGCTTCAATATCCTACCTACTGCTGAGCTGATGACAGGACAAGATTTAGCTGAAATCAGTGGATCCAATTAGAGTCAGGGGTTCGCACATTGAGCATTTCCAGACTACAAATTATTGGTGACATTTCTAAACAGTGATTGACAGCTGAAGAAGGCACACGTTTCCTACACCCCACCCCCAGCATGTCATTATGGCTGAGTGGACTTTGTAACTTCTCCAAGGTAGTTGGAAAAAAACAAAAAAAGCAACTTTCAGATTTTTGCTCTCCTTCGTTTTGCAGCATAGTTCTTTTGTTTTGTTTTGCTTTCTTTTCTTATCCAGAACAACTGGAATACACCAATATAAGTCTGGACTCTAATTTGTGTTATAACTTGCTAAGGCTGCTGTCTGTACAGGACCATCTTCAAACCTGGGGACTACTCGATTTGCATTTGCGCAAAAGAAGAAACCAACTACACAGGCACTAATAACTATCTAGTCACAATTATCAACTTAATATTGTGAAAAAGAACAGCTGAGATGATGTTTATGTGTATCATCTTTGGAAAAATACCACAACTTCTCTGAAATATTTTAACCAAATTAAACTTCATTTTGGTATATCTTTTATTAGCCCAACGGATCTCTCCCTACAAGCCTTTCCTCTACCAGGATATTATAAGCACACTCAGAATATAAACAATTAATAAGACAAGCATGCCCTTCTTATCATAGCCTGTGCGTTATCAACTGATTCACAGTCCATGCTGCTGCAGTCCAACTTGCTTCCAGCATTAGCCCTCAATTATTTCTTCTTCTTGTCATTATTGGAAGAGAAGATTTCACCATCTTGCATGATAAAGAAAAGGATATGCATAAGAAGTCAAGGTCAGTTATCAGTGTGTTTTTCTGCTATTGGTATAACAAAATGTTAAAAATTCAGGGCTTGATTATGCAAATATTTTGTGTGCAAAAGTCATGTGGACATCAAAGACAATTACTTAAGTACAGGGAGGGACTGCAAGATCAGGCATCTAGCAAGATGTTTAATATTTCAAATATATCACTCTTCACAATGTAAAGGATGCATACCAAAGTAAATGAAGAAGAGTAATGAACATTGAAAAAAAATCAGCCAGTACCCTTTCCCACTTTCCCACATAAATAAATACTGAAGATTTCATGGCAAGAAAGCCCAGAGGAATAAAGCATGATTGGTAAAATTTTGCCTTGAGTGTTGTAATAGACACCCCAAAATACATGTTCAGTAGATGAGTTTCCATTATGTTCTTCATTATAGCTGTAGCTGGCTGAATTATTCATTAGAGATAACGCACCCAGTGAATTTATTCTAATGTTATTTATACAGTAGGAATGGTCACCTGAGATTCATGGTATTTGTTTATGCTCTTTTATGTGGCCAAAACTTTATACCTTATGAACACTCACATTACCTATTTTTCAATCCAATACTAATTATTTTGTTCAACTAGTTTATTAGTTAAGAGTATGGTAGAGATTTTCAAAATGACTGTGAAAAACAGGGAATGAATAACTTGTGTTGATTCCAGCCAGCTTTGCAGCATTTCCTGGTCAAATCTGCAAACAAAGTCTCTTTCTTTCAGAGTGAGTGCATGAAAATCCCAGCCTTTATGAGTTTAAGTAAATCAACAATGAGATTTTAAGTCATATAAACAATTATATTGTAATAGAAACTTGAAGTAAGTTGTCTCTATTGAAGTCATCACTAAAAACTATAGAGAGGGGTTCAATAAAGCTGAAAATGTAATTTTGCTGTCAACTGTCTTCCTCAAGGGAAGTTTCTTCCTTCACCTATATGAATCTCTGTCAGTCATACATAGAAGTTCTGATCCTCTCTGGCAGTCCCCTGGTGCTTCAAGAAATGCTTTGGGAAAATTGAGTTCATTTACTCCCAACACATATCTCTGCAATAGTCCTAAAGTATCCTCATCACAGCAGCACAGTTTTGTGGATGAGCTGGACCAAGGATCCTGTCCGTGGAACAGCGCTATTGATCTAGGCTCTAAGATGAAGGAAGAAATGGGCTTCATGTTTGAGCTCTCAGGTCTGCACCATGTTCACTAATGCTTGGTGGCTTAGTCCTTCTGGCAACCTGGGCTGCGTGAAGTTGCTCTCTCCACTCATTAGCTTCAATGTCGCCACCATAATACTTTCCTTTACACCCTTCAGATACTACAGAGAAGACTGCCCTTGTTTCTGTATCCAAGCTTTTTGCAAATTTGCATGATTGCAAGTCTTCTTCAACATGGAATTATTTCCTTTGTTATTCCCTTAAAGA
Source organism: Crypturellus tataupa (assembly GCA_034781795.1). NCBI lineage: Eukaryota > Metazoa > Chordata > Aves > Tinamiformes > Tinamidae > Crypturellus > Crypturellus tataupa. The sequence continues at coordinate 6,175,712 of JAWLRI010000833.1, forward strand.
CCCTCATGTCCATACATTCCTGTCTAGCCTGATCCTGGCTGTGCTGATTTCTCACATGAGCCTTGACTGTAATCAGCTGCATGCAAATATCCTGAGAAAGTAGAGAGAGAGGCCAGACCTTGTTCAATATCCACCATTACATCTGGGATGCATAAAACTCCTGAGCTCCTGAAGTGTTTTTTTGCTGCCTAAAGATGCTTTCAATCTTCTTAACTGTAGCCACATTATTGAGTAAACAAGTACCTCATTGCCAAAAAACTCCAGCCAAAAGTAACTGTCCCATACACTCTTGGTTCAGCTTGGACTAAACAGTGGCCTGAGAACTCTCATGCTGCTCACTATAATTTCTGACTATTGCTGCAGCTTTTGGAAGGATATACCTCTTTGATTACATGCTCCCCTTCTCAAAGTTCTCAAGGAAGTGGATGCCTAAAATATGTCTGGTATCACAAAACTCAATGTCCTTAGGTTAGGTTATGTTTATCTAGCATGTATTAATGCTAAGCAATTACTAACCCCCATATCTGCCCATAGTAAGATTATATTTTCTATAAACAGTCACATTAGAATGGCTGCACAACAGAATCTCACAGCAGCAAGTTCTCTGTTTCCTGAACTGTAGAAAACTGCCTCCAGCAAGCTCTATTTCCTGCAGCTCCTGCCCTTTCTCCCAGGAACCATCCATGCTCAGCTGGGCAGACATTGCCTTTTCTTGTTTGCTTAGGCTTGAACCCAGCAGACAAGAACGGAGGAGAGAGAACAATCTCTGTTGGCTCCCTGCCTTCTCCTAGTCTCTTTCCAGAACCCATGGTTCTTATTTTAACAGCGCATCCCTGCTTCTGATCCAAGTAATGGAAGCCAAATAACGTCCGTTTCTTTTTTCTCCGGAGTCCTCTGCACCAAAGTTGTATATGTATATAAATATATTTCTGCTCTAGTATGAGAGTCAAATGCAGGGAACCAAAAGGATGCTTTTTTCCTCCAGCCCCTTAGTTCTCGTAACATTGAGCCAACCTTCATCTCCTAGATCTATTTTCACCCTTCCAAAACAAATTCACTCTCCAGTACACACAGGAAGGCTCATTCAGGTCTGAGTTTCCACGTGTACTGTAGAGACACGGTTGCTACTCCCATGGGCCATTTCTGCAGTCCCCTGTGATCAGATATGAACTCACTCTGTCTGCACTCCAAGACAGCTGCTGCTGCAAGTGTCTTTTTTTAATAGCAAAATGTATTTCCTTGGCACTGGACTTAGCCATATCCTCAAAGCTTACAATCATGTTGGAGCAAAAGCAGAGCTTGTTCCTATAGACCTGCAAAGGATATTCTGGAAATAACCTTCTGATCTACTTATTCTCCCATGTTCTGTTTTACAGTCTTTATTCGCTTCTTGACAGTTTCATAACTCTTCAGTGGGAAAGCTCCCAAGTCCAGAGACCTCTGATTTCAACTCCAGTATTTTTTCCAGACATTGTACAAACCCATGCCACAGTAAATGGGTATGGGTATGGGTATGGGTATACATCCAGAGACTTTCTCTACATTTCCTCACTCCAGCCAATGTACCAGTACCCCCTGGAACTGCATTTGTGCTGAGAGGATTAGAGGATTTTCAATGACTGGAACATCACTGTTCTTCTGAATTTTCTTCTTTCCTTTTCTGATGTCAGTACTCTTCTAACCTTGTAAATGGTCCTTACAAACTGTAGATCTTGTGTAGAAGTCTGTTGTCTATCTGCCTCAGAGCTCTGAAGCAGATTAATCGTGCCTATAGATACTCCTCTCCATTTCTCCCACGTTGCTGGTGTGCATGGTTCCCTCACATCTACTCTGCCCCAGGGCCTCTCTAGAGCTGTAAAAGGATGGTATTTCCCATTGTCCAGAGCCAGAAAGGCCCTTCCAGAGCTGCTTAGAGTCCTCTGGTTCAGGGAAGGAGAAAGGTTCTGAAAACAGAAACAGCCTTTCCAATGTGGGCTTTGATCATGAGCATGGTCACTCTCATGTGAATAATGTTTCTAATACAGTCTCTTTTTTTCAGAAGGTGCTCTACTTACAGGAATAATCATTTATTTAGTGATCTTCTTTGCTACATGTGTGGTGGTGGAGGAGTGTCTGCAGTCATTGCATACATATTTAAGCAAAACCAGTAAGTTAGGTGACATTTCATGGTCATGGTACTGCCAAAAGGGGAAGACACACTCTCTTGACTCTCACACCAGCACTCGCTTTCAGCAGACCCTTGTGATCACTGATTCAGCTGGCTAACCCATCAGGAAAATTAGCTGGCTAAAAAGCTTGAATAACTTTCTGCTGCGTTAATGTGTTGAATCGTCTAGGCAAAGAGCCCAGGGAATGGCAAGATGGTGGGGAGGGGAAAGGCAGGCCCAGAGATTGGTCCTGTGCCACTGGCCGGAGCAGACAGGAAAGAGGGCAAGGAAATAGCTTCTTCTTGCAACATCAGGAAGTTCCAGTTGTCTTGTTTACATATAGCTCTCTCTATGGATATTTTCAGATCTGTCATGAAAAAGCCTCACCAGCTGAGGCAATGAAAAGGGGCAACTGAGGATTGCTGCATTAACCAAAACAAAGTAGATAATTCACTGTAACCTAGCCCTGAGGTGGTAATTCAAGTGCCAGATGAATATCATGTCAAATGTTTGCATTGTTCCCAATTTTACTGTTCATTAAATCACTGAAAGAAAAGGTAATATTGTGAAGTAGAGAGTAAAATTTTCTTTTCTTGACTTTTCAAAATTTAGGCACATTGGGGTAGGTGGACTGAGAGTGCATAATACCTCTGTTCAAAGAGTTATAGTTAGCCAATAATTATGTCATGTAGTATAGAGGTGATCAGTTCTGTACTACCAGCAACTGATAGATAAGTGAATAACTTACACTAGAAGTAAAAGATTCCTTTTTATGGGAAGGACATCTGAATAGAAATTACATTCGTGGTATCCAGAATCAGATGTTAACCTGCAAACAAACAAACAAACAAAAAGCTACATTTCCTGCATAGTTTTACTTCTAATAAATAATTTATCTGCATAGTGCATTGGATTTGCACAAATGATTACCATGGCATTATTTGTTCACTGGGAAAAGCCATCTGCCCTGGAGAGTAGCATTAGCCTCACTAAAATATTCTGGATGTCCAGCAAAATAGTTAGCTGCAAAATCTCAATCATTGACTGAGACTAGGAAGGTGTATGAAATTACGACAGTTTCAACTAACCCTCTCTCTGAAAACTGAAATTTATGACAATAGGCATGAAAAGCATGAATTATTCTTTCATGACAGTACTGCTTTCCAAAATGCATAATTCGAACATCTTAACACAGATGTCACCAATAAAACTAATTGACGACTAGATGATGAAAGAATCCAGAAAACCCAATGCCATAAAGCTGATCTTATAAAGGTATTCATAGGAGAACACAAGATTTCTGAGTATTTACATACTTTTTCCAACATCAGTCTTTCCTTTGCCCTGAAAAAATTCAAATTAATTATAAAATTGAGGACATTCCTAATAAGATATCTACAGAAAAGTTACAAGGTTTAATTTGTGTGAAAGTACTGACAAGTTTATTCATTTTGTATTAGTACGGAGTTTGCCTCACTCAATACTTAGGACTTAGCTAAAGCTTTGATAAAAATGCTATTTGGTAATTATCTTCTCTTCCCTTGGGGACAAAGTAATTAATTCTGTTCTGCAGTTCACGGCATATTCTGGTTTTACACATATATGAAGGATGAATTCTGGAAGATTATGATCAATACCTACTGTATTGACAACCAATAATTCATCATGCTGACAGCTGTGTGATGACTTTTAAAAAAAGCTTGGGAACACAGAAGTCAAACTTCAGTTCTTAACCTTTTTGTTTGTATTTTGGAGAGGGGAAAATCAATCTAAAGGAAAATAAATATTTAAAATGAGTATTCATCCAAAAAGTAGATCGTGTTTTGCACGTAAAAAAAATAATCTGCCTCTGTGATATAACTCACAAAGTACAATTCCTTTTTTCCCTATTTTTGATTCACTATTCCTTTTCTTTGGAATACAGAATAATTTGATGTTGGGATTCAATATAAGTCGATCAACATATTTTAGGCATGGATCAGGAGCCAAAGGTCCAAAGTATAGTTTAGGATTTTTTTTGTCCTTTGTGAAGCCAAGGCATCATGTGTTTAGAGCTAGGGCCATCATCATAACATATTTTAAAGCACTCTGTAGTATGCTTCCTACCTGCAAAGAATATGTACAGAAAAAGCTGATTAAAACCCAAGCACAGAGGTCCTGATAGATAGAAATCCTATCTTTGTGAAGAAAAGAAAGAAAGGCTTCCTTACAGTATTTTGGATCCAAATACTACTCAGTAGAAGCCACTGCTCTGAAGACAAATATTTATAGCAGTTCTTTTTGCAGCTATTCTGTTGCCTGCAAGGCAGGAAATTCTGGTCAAGGAGGGCTACTGGGGGATAAAAATCAGCTCAGTGACGGTGTTCCCATATCAGGACTGGTACCACCAGTTCTGCCATGTTCTCCATTTCACATAGTCTGGGTAAATCGTTTTGGCCAGAAAGTTATAGATACATTTTTTTTCTCAAGGATTTGATATTAACAAAATTAATTGGTGTAGATGCAGCGATAGAACAGAGTCTTGCCTTTTTAAATCTAGCCTGTCTCTTAAGGTACCCAGGATAAGGTTTATCCAAAAAAACATAAGCTTCCATATAACCTACTGGCCCCTTTTCTAGGAAAGGCTGCCTTTTCTCCTGGATGTGAAACACATTCTAACATAAAATTGGATATAGTTTCTTGGGGTTGTGGTTTCTCATTTGCAGAATAAGGATATCTGCATTTCCTACTCCGTAAGCATGTTGTGTCAATAAATGTTTTAAAGATATCAAAGGATGGAATGATAGAAACATAAATACCAATACTGTGGCTAGGAACCAGGAACTTAATGTTCTTAAGCTTGTTATTGTCCAAAAGTGCAGCCAGCTTTGAAACAACTGAAATTCTCATTTATTCCATCAGCAACCGAGGGACTTGGCACCAACCACTTAATTGGTCCTGGGCTTAGTCAGTTTTTGAAAAAGCTTTTGGATATAATCTGCCAGTAAGCCAACAATTAGATGTTTTACAGGAAACTATTCCATTGACAAAAATTAAGTTTAGGAAGAAGGAGTCAGAGGACTGGAGCTGGCTGCACTTCACAACAGTGCTGGTAATAAATCTTGACAATAAAGGAGAATGAAGTACTGAAGAAAAAAAAAAAGTGACATCACCATAAATATAGCTAGAAGAAAAGTACATTGGTAGAGACCCAGACCTCATGTGAATATATGACTGGAAAAATTCCTTGCAAATATAGCTGCTGTGGCCCAAGAGTTGTACATCTGCCTTCACCCATGCAGCTCTGCCAGTCAAGAAGACAAATAATGAGTGAAGCTCCTTTACTCATTACAAGTGCTTCAGTTTGTGGCCAAGAGGAAATGCACAAAGTGGATAGGGAAAGGGTAGACATGTCCAACACAGACACCGCTGTAGGATTCATTCCAGCCCCAAAGCCAGATGTGATAAAAAAATATATATATACACCATCAAATGTATGTAAAAAACCTTCTCAGTCCAGATCAGCAGAATGCCTCATGTTTTCCACACCAGGCAGAGCCTGGCTCTGGGACTACGAACACCTACGCTTGCCTCACTCCATACATGAATATTGCTTGTACATATCACACAAGTCACTAGCACCCTCTGGTACAGCAAGTTGGGTGCTTTCACCATGTCTGTGAAAAAGCTCAGTGCTGATCTACAAGTGAACAGCAGAGTCCCCTCCAGGGTGCCCAGGCCATAGCTTTCCTTCATCGCATGCCTCCTGCGTGAGGTTTCTCAGCTGAGGCTGAAACCGCTCATTTGTAATGAGATCACAGGGTGAAGTGGTGTGAAGTCTAGGAAGACTTCTTCATCCTCCTTTGCCTATCCCCACTTCTCCCAGATGTGAGATCCATTTCGAAGCGAGACAACCTCTCCCAAAGCAGCCTCACGTGGTATTGCCCAGGCACCGCAATATGCAGGCACCGGCCTCGCGCGCCCCATACCTCACTGTGCCAGAGACGCCTCGGTGCGCTCAGGGGAGCTGGCACTTCTGCACGGAGCTGGCGGTGCCAGGCCAGTCGCTCCCGAGACTGCAGGATTGATTTCCCGAGATCGACACAGTGCTGTGCCCAGGCTAATTAGCATGCTCTTCCTTGAGCAGGGCTGAGAAGCAGGGCTAATTACTGTGGATGTAATACTGCCTGATAAAGCCAGAGTGTCTCGCTGTTCTGGTGCTATTTTCGTTGTTTCCAGTCTAGGATTATCCACAGCACACTGTCATGCACGGTACAGACCTATGGTAAATGAAAATGAAAAATAATGAGGTTAAAAGAACTCCTTTGACTTTTTTTTCACACTTCTGCAAAAGTTTGGGTCATACCTAATTTCAGTACAAGGTGAAGGCTTGTGGTCAAGTTGCACTGGGGGCAGCTCAGACCTTCCTATCCTAATTGCCCAAACCACACTCTTCATGATTAATTCTCTCATCAGTGCCTCAATGCCTGCAGGGATTTTGGCAAAGATGACTACGTTATCATCTGATCTAAAGTGGTTTAGGTGCTTTAATTTATCCTGATGCCCTTTCTCTCCCTATTCAAGGTTTTTATAAACTTTTCCCAGCACTGGGTGAATTGTTCCAGTGTGACAACATCTTCTTGTCCAGTTTCATTCTTCCACTTGATCCCGTCACTTTTCTTGTCAATGCTTAAATGTCATTGCAACACATTGTTCAAATGCTCTGGGATTCTGAGAAATCCTCCTCTTTGTCCAGTGTTTCTCATGCTGACTGTGTCCAGGCTGTCTGTATGTACACTGTTTCCATTAAACACCTCACTGGGGGCCTGCACCTGCTTATGTTGAAGTCAATGGCAAAATTCCCATTTATTTCAGTAAAAGCAGTTTTGGACCCAGTGGTATGCCAATGGATAAATTAACTTACAGACAGAACTCAGATAGGGAGGAAATTTTCCAGGAATATGCTTTGCCATTTGAACAAAGGACGATTTTTCTAATTGAAGTAGTCAAGGACTTCTCTGTATCTAATCAATAGTTCCGTTGTTTATCCACTGCTAAAGACCTGAATGAGAATAGACTACACAAACACGTTAATAAATAAAATAAATCACAATCCACTAGCTTTTTCTTACAGTGAATTTTATTAATGTGGACACCATTAACACCATAGACTACAATTGCTTATGATGGAAAAAGATGCCTGTTATTTAAAATGAATGAAAGTACATTCCTGAATGGCCAGTACTGGATATTCTCCAACATCTCTGCAGTAAATTGCATTTCATCAGTGCAGAATCACAATGTTTTGACTTAATCTGATCTAAAAGAAAAGAAAACAAAAAAAAATTATAAAAGGAAGTAGGAGAAAACATAAACATTATTTTGTGTTCTATGGCTATTCTCAAAAATAGTCACAGCTTTAAATGAATACCCTTTACTTTTTTCCTCAGCATTCTGGGACATGGAATGAAAAATATGGCTTGATATGCCCTTGAAATTGTTCCATTATTATTACTATTTTGATCATGTGGAGGTGCCGCTTTGTGAGATTTAGAATAACATCTTAGCATGCAGTAGTTTAAAACATAGGCTAAACATCATCACTCTTTATAGACAACATCAATTTTCTCATTTCTATAAGTTACAATGTCTTTCCATAAGCAGTCAAATGTATCTAGACGTACTTAAATCTTGTTTGTGGAAAAAAACCCAAAATAATCCAACTTCTACACAAACTGCACTTCTTGGTTTCAGTTGAAAACTTCAGAATGTCAGCATCCGGTCAAAGTTTTCTATAAATGAAAATATTTTGTTCTTTTTCTTGCTTGACTCATGATTGGCTATATTTTTAATCTGCTAATCTCAAACAGAAATTGATACTTTCAATGGCTGAGGAGATTCAATTAGATTACTTTCCACTGAGCTACAGTTTGAGACTAACTGAATCTCTCTGATGATGTAAACCAGATTTAAGGCCTAGCATCCAGAAACTACTCCATCAATGAATTTCTCCCCCATTGCTTCACCAGAAATAACGAATCCAGTCTTACAATCCTTAATCAAATTCTCATAGAGCTCATTAAAGAAATTGGAAGGCTCTCTAAGTGAACCAGAGGAGCGAATCCATTTTTTGTATCACTGCTACCTCAGCAAGTTTTATAAATCAGCCTGTAGCTCCCCTGTGCTAATGATACATTAAGCCGTACTGATTATATGTGTGTGGCCATGCTGTTCACAGCGCACCATACACGGGCAGAAATGACAGCAGAGGTAAAATTGAAAGGAGCTGCTTGGCACACAGCAAGTATCAGATGAGATTTTCCTCTTTGTCAGTAGATCAAAATCCCTAGTTTTTCTTCTGCTGAAGAAGCTTTTCCTCCAGGTCTTTTGAGCTGTTAGAGGGTAATAGAAGGGTAATGGAGAGTAGTAGAAGGGTGGGTGTAATGCCTGCACCCTGCATCCTTTTACTATTTGGGGTCTTGCTTCACAATGCTTAGTGTAAGAAACACATCTTCAGGCTCTCTGCTTGTTATGCCATTTGTTAATGACTGGACCAGTGCATTGGCAAAGTTGCAGAAGTCAGCCCAACTTCCTTACTTAGTCTTTTCTAGCAAAAGTCACTGAAGTTCCTTCTATTTTGGTAACAAACGCCAATGAAACATTAAAAACACAGTCATGAAAGTGCTGTGAATTGCCTCTATAATGTTCTCTACTATAAGATTACATTTCATATGAGGTTATTGTACTTTGACTATCAGCTACGCAGATCTTCCTAACGCAGTCAATTTTACTGCACACTTCACACACAATACACTGATTCCTTGGCTCCTGAGAACAGACTAATTGAGAGGGTGTGCTGTATTACAGAATGCGATTTGCCTAAAAAGATTACCATCTAGCTCATTAATTTTACATTACCATACCATGCTTCTATTGACATTATCACAATGCTTTCTACAGCTACTTACTGCAATCACAAAAATATACACAGATCACATAGCCATTAAGGTGATGAAAAGATTTTTAGAGATGTTTTTATTTATTTATGCTATAGTGGTGCCTACGGTTTAGGTCAATATTACTAGCACCAACTGTGCCAAACCAGCAAATGTGTTTCCCGATCTGAAAAACTTGAAGTCCAACTGCTCGCAGAAGCAGCACAAGTATGATGCAAATAAACAAGAAGGAAAAAGGCAGTAGATATGACTTGCACTTAAATAAGCCTATAGAAGCCTAGAAACCTATATGTGTATTTTATAATTGTACATTATAAACTAATTAAAAGAAACAATAATAAGGAGCAGGACTGAGCTAAAAACAGGGCAGAAGTGAGGAGAGATCTAAAAAAGACTGGTGTAATACAGTGAGGATTTTCATCTCAGCCAGGCAGCCTGGGGTAGTATTTGAGGGAAAAGAATCCAAATCGATCACGTAGAAGCTGTTGTCATTGTAAAACCAGTGCCATAGGGTTAGAATAATTAGATATAATATTTCTGGGTGAAAATGGCTATTTTACAACCATTTGTGAAATGTCTTACACAAGGACACTGAATAAATTGAGTATAAAACTGTGTATGTGAGCATGAATATGTTGAGGGACTCTTGGGACATACTATCAGCGATGGATCCAGGGAGTCAGTGGGGACCAAAGTGAATGTCAAATGGCAATGCTGATGTGGTCTAAGGGAAGAATTTTCCTTTTATGTGACTTCTGCAATACTTAGAAAAAAATATTTTTCATGCAAGAATGAATGAAATGGAAAGTCGAAAGTAGAAATTTCAATTGTAAATTAATTGCTGTGAGATTAAGAACAATCACAACATTTTATTGTGAAAATCAGTGTGGAATTGTGCAACACAGTTGCAGGAGTACTGGGAGTTGCAGCTGAGTGTGGGAAACTGCTCCCTACTCTACTACCCCAAAGTGTCTGAAGTCCTCAGAGCATCAGCTCAGAGAATTATTTGGGGGTCTACTGGGCCCCCAAGTAGTGCAGGAACAGAAAAACACTTAGGGCTGAAGCTCTCCAGGCTTCCAGATTCCCTGATGCAGAGGCAGAAGACTAAACCAGCTTGTTGCAGTAATTCTGCACAAATAATGTGCCAGGACTTTCCTGTTACTCCCAGCTCCATTTTTACCTTTGGCAGGAACCATATCAGAATGTCCCATGGGCAACATGATAGCCTTGGTTCCTGACTGTCAGTCTAACACAAGAGCTATGTGAAGAGGTGATAATCCAAGGGCACCTGGGGTCCTTTTTAGGAAACATGAGACATCTGAGAAATCTCAGCTCAAAAGGAAGACCAGGCTTTGGGATTCCATCTGAAAAAAACTGTGAACAAGAGCTCACAGGTATATGGCAGGGAGACTGTAGACCTGAAACCCATAGGAAATCTCAACCCAAGGCACTGGTATAGCAGAATGTCCCATAATGGCATATTCGGTATCATATGGTTGCCCTGAAACTCTTAACAGACCATCAAATGACCTGGCAGGAGCTCAAGCAGGTTCCTAGTAGAAACCCACCTATATTTGCTTTTTAGCACATTAAAACCGATGCATTTCCAGAAAAAAAAAAATCAAGATTTCATAATACAAACTCAAGTGGAAATTTCAAATACACTCAAACAGGAAGGTAAAATAGTGAAGATAAGAGAAAAGACGAAATTAGAGCACTTAATAGCATTCTCTCTGTGGCTGGAAATAAGCAATAAAACCGTAGTGGAATAATTTATAAGAAGATAACTACAAGGAAATATACATATTTAAAACTAATTGCCATTCTTATAGGATTTTTTTATACTAAAAAAAAACCTACTTTGCATAGTTCTACCATAAATTCTTGCTCCAGAACATTATGGTATACTGTTAATTTACCCAAAGTATTTGCTTTCCTCCTTGTTAGAGTTGTCTTTACTAAAAGAAATGCAACTATAGTGATGCTCTTCTTCCTCTGTGATCTATACCCCTGTGTGTCACAGACATGGTTTCCTTTAAGTTTATTTACAGTCCTCAGAGTTTCAAACTGAAGTTGGCTTCAAATCATGTGAGCCTTTACCACAGGACAGTTCAAATCTGGAAGCTCTGGAGCACGCACAGAGTGCTGGCGCTCCCTTAGTATTATCTGCAGTAGTAATAGGTTATATTCAAAATTTTCAGTATTCTTCCAGACTTAGTCAAGGATCCAGAGACGCAAGTCTGGATCCTTGGGCCCTTTAGTGCTGACAACAGGGATGTCGATACAGTTGCTGGTACAATTGCGGTCGCAGAGGCATCTCTTCGCTTCTCAAAGATTACCTTCACTGGTGCACAGCCACCAGCTTGAGGCAGGGCTGCGTGCTCTGTGTGAAGCATCAGGTCTTAATCTCACCCAAGGTCTTTGCTTTCTTAGATGGATTAAGAGGATCTTGTGTTCTAACTCTCCTCTCAAACATAGAAATAACATGCAAAAGTTCATAAAATAAACTCAAATCTATCTTCTAATGGTGCCAGACTCGTGGCACCGTATTAGGAGCTCAATTTCTTAGGGATCAAACAAGTTATTTTTCAATGCATTGACGCCATGCACAAAATCCATAATGAAGCCAGACACAGCATCCAAGAGTAAACTGAAAGGGGAAAATGAGCAGCTTTTGCTCCCTTTCTGCAGCCATATTCTGATTGCAGCCACATGATAATCTTGGCTGCCATGTGTAAAACATTCGTTAGCCTATTTAGCCAAAATTAACTATAAAAATGCACTATGAGTTTTCTTTCTTGACGCTGGTAAGATATCTTTTAACGTAAGTGTTTTCTAACCAATTTCAAGTGTTTTTTACTGTAAATGGTACCATTAGTATCATTATTCTGGGAAAGGTTAGGCATTCTCAGAGTTCTCAGAAGCACATCTTTCTTGCTAAAATGTCAGGAAAAAAACACCTCTTAGACTTATTGAGCTGCAGTAAATTTACTTTAAGAGTAAAGAAGATAGTATATTACTGGACAATGCAGAAGTTAGAAATGTTAGCTGCACATATACATACCTACACATGCCTCTCTTGACCGATAGATCCAACCAGCTTCAACAGCAAAGAGTTCAAATGACCTGGCCATGGTCTCATACAATGGAGAGGCTTAGCCAGAAATAGAGGCAAAGTTGTTTAAGTTTGAGTACTGAGTTTAAGGTACTAAATCAAAGTACTTCTCCACTGGACATTGCACTCTTTTCCACCATATCCATAATGTGATGAGTCAGTTCAGTCAAACTGTCATCCTTGAAAACCCAGAAATTCACATGTAAATGTAAAATCATTCAGCTTCAAATATACTTATATCTGAATGAAGTCTTTGGGGGAAAAGAAGTTTAGAATGACTGCAACACAAGACAGTAGAGTTTATTTTTTCAATTGAGTTTGGATTTATCCTTTTCCTTTTCTTCTTTAATAGCCCCTTATCATCACAGAACAGAAAAACCTGTAGTGGACCTGAGCACTGGTCCATATAACTAGTATCTTTCTCTAATCGTGTGAGGAAAAGGCAAACACAAAGGGATACATTTCCAAGATAATCCCTACTCCAGCAAGTTGGAACACACAAATTCCTTAGTCAAAGATGATGTTTTTGAGTTTTTTAGACATCATAGTACATGTTTCTGAAGTTAATTTTTGAAGTCCGTAATATTTTAGCATCTACTATATTCTATGGCAAGAAATTACATAGCTTAACTACATGCCAAGTAGAGCACCATCTCCTCTTTTATGTAGAAGTTTCCATCACAGAATCACAGAATGGCTGAGGTTGGAAGGGACCTCTAGAGATCATCTAGTCCAGCCCCCTGCTCCAGCAGGGACACCCAGAGCACAGGGCACAGGGTGGCATCCAGGCGGGTTTGAAGATCTCCAGAGAAGGAGCCTCCACAACCTCTCTGGGCAGCCTTATGCTTATATGCTTATATGCATCTATTTCCTACATGCTGCATCTATGTCCTACATGTAAGTTTCACCTTCTCCTTGCCACTCATGATTTTATACACTGCTATCATAACTCTTCTCAGCTGGCTTTTTTCCAGTCGAAGCAGTCTTAGTCAAATTAGTTAATGCAATAGTTTGTTTATTGTTATTGTACTGGTAAGCTTTAATATCTAATTCATTTTCTTTTTGCCTGCTAATGAACATTAATGAGACTTCAACTATATTGAACTGACATGCTACTTAGTTGTCTCATCATTCAGTATCAGGAGGTCTTTCTGCAGTGCTTTGCCGATGCTGGTCTTCTCCTCTGTGCCTTGAATAACAAACAGCACCATCAGCAGCTTCATCACCTCACTCTCCACGTCACCGATAACTGTTTATTGTTTAAACTCTGCTGCTTGCAGATTCAAACATTAAGTGGCATGAGTGGAATATGATTACAACACAGTACATAGGAAGGAAAGATTTCAAGAATTTCTGCACAGTATTTCTATTCCTTTTATCACCTTTTCCTCCTTCCCATCTGTTCTACATTCTTCCCTTTTGCAATACTCCTCAGAGAAAAACTATGTCTCTCAGGAAATTACTCTGATAACTGCTTTCTGAAAAGAACATTTTAATAATTAAAAGGTGAGTTCATTCCATTCTGGAATCTGTTCTAACTAAGCTAGAACCAGAGGGAGCTTGGAAAAAGAAGCGTAAATGTACACTTAGGAGAACCATAATTTTGTTCACTGAATATGACGTCCTGACAGAATCAACTGCAGCTTTCTCCTTACTGTCTGGTGGGCTGACACAAAATATCTCCATGGCCTGAACGAAGGATGCCCCAGGGACCTGATGGCACAGAGGATTTATGTAGCAGCCAGCCATCATCCTATTCAGAAGCATTTAGCCAGAGTAGTTTGCCTCACCTCTACATCCAATCTCCGTCAGTCAGAAATGTCAAGGGACCAGAAAGATTTAAGAGCAAAGGGTAAACCTTTGTTTGGGGCTGATTTGTTCATTCACAACATGTAGCAAATATACTTAAAAAGGAAGGATGAATTATACAAAGTTGTTTTAAAATCTGAGTAATAACATATTGCTGAGAGAAGTGGCTATCTTTTAATCCTAGGAAATATGACCTTTAGGATTCTTGTTTTGCCTAGGCCAAATAACAATAAAATGTTTCTATTCCATTTCCTTCTCCTGCATTCCCTCTCACTGAATATGAGGCTTTAATGAAACGTTACTTAGAAAAAAACACAAACCTCACAGCTAAGACAACTCATAATTTGAGAATCATCTTAACATTCCTTATATGTTAAAGAAAACTGTATCTGTCCTGATTTAACATGCAAATATTATCTTCTAACAAACTCTTTGCTCGTTAGGTTGTTTTTCCTCCAGTGAGTCATTCGCACCCAACAACTCTAAAGTCCTGCTCAGTGGGTGTATTGGTTTTCCTTTCCTACATGACTAAAAGCAGGATATGGTCATTCCCTTCCTATATAATCATTTTGGTTTAGTGCAAATAAGGCTCTCTCCATATATATGTATAAAATAATTATAAATCTGGACTATATTTGAAATTATTTAATATTTTGTACGACCATCATTTTGCTCTAGTTTATGTAGTTTATTCCACTTGTCATTCACTTTCAGTGTTTATTCCACTTGTCCATTCATGTCACTTATATTTTCTATGAACAAATACCTTCACCTCAGTCACACTCACTGTTTCACATATCTAATTGGATGACAACTGTTTATATTATCAAAATGAGGAATTTTGATTGGCAATATAGCCAATCAGCCAGATCAGCCAGTTCACAAACATTGTGAAATGCTCTTTTTAAGCCCATTCACATGAGTACTTATGTTATCCTACACATTTTCATTGGGAACAAGGGTTGAGAATATCCGAGTTGTAAAGCCTTTTTTTTTTTTTTTGCTAGAAACTTTTTTTTCTAGTCAACCTTGAGTTTGGAAATGATTCTGAGTTTGTCTTGAGAGTGGAAAATAGCAATTTAAACAAAATCACCAACTGTCACACGCACACAGAAAAACAAGTTCAAAATGTATTTACATGAATAGTCAGTGAACTGAAATGAAAATTCTCTTTTGATGGGTTAGATTTCTCAAAGAAGAATGAAGATTATAGTGGTTCCTTTTTATGCTATCAGTACATATTCTCTAAATTTTACCCTGTTTCTTTGCAAATATTATATATTGACCACAGGGCCGGGCAGCTACTTCTTTAACATTTCAGCAGGCTTCACATGTTAATTCTGCTTTCCTTCCAAGGGATGTCACTCCCACAGTAGCCTTGTTGAAAATATTTCAGAAGTCCCAAAGATATCTCAATGCAGGCATATGGGACTCGGTGAAATAAACCCTCAAGCACACCTCTGTGTGTGAGATGGTGTCAGTTGTTGCAGGTGGTCAGATTAGACTTTTGCCTTTCTCCTTTGAGGCCAGAAAAAGTGGCAGCAGTACCCAGTACAAGGCATTGCCATCTGTATGCGTTAGAGTAAGCCAATTTAATTCCTAGGAATAGAACTTTCTACGCCTCTAAAGCTACAGGCAAAAAGAAGATACTCCACTTTGTTTTCTGAGATCCTAAACCTGATTTTTTTCCCATCTGAAAAGAGATTGCCTTAATGGTAAGTATTGATATTGGTATGTTTATTTTGTAGGCTTATGTTTTCAAACAGGATTTGAATAAAAATTCTGCCGAGGAAATAATGAAAGACAGGTAAGGTCATCTGTCACCTTTTGAGCCTTTGAAAAATATATCATTCTCAGAAAATCCGTTTCTGTTTTCAAAATGTGCAGTAGAAAATGAATGACAAAGGGAGAGAGAAATCAGGAAGAGAGCTACTTTGTGTTTCATTTTGATAGAAAAAAAATTTGTATTAACCAAATGAGATTTTTGTTGTAACATAATTCAGATGAGTCATAATGTTGAATCTTATACCAAACACAACAGAGACTCCACAAGATAGCAGGTTCTGACCCAAAGCTCAGAGAATTACCTATCAGTCTGGGCTGAATAAGACATCATTCATTTAACAGAAATTAGAAGCATCTGCCTTGGCACAGTTTGCCTGTGGAATTACAAGAGGATGGGCAAGAATTCTTATAATGCCGAAGAAGTATGTTTACTGACGGGCTCGCGCTTTGAAGGAAGCCTCTTTGCATTCCGCATGCAGTGCTCTGTGCAGAGTTATCCTTATCTTTAAATGAACAAATGCTGAAAATCTTCTACCCTACCAGTCTGTCTCTGGAGAGTAGGATAAACGTGTTCAACTGAATGCACAGTTAACTCTCTTCCCCAGGATTTTACATGTTGACCATATTTTCCATCTTTATTCTTAATGATTTGTTCCAGTCTAAAATCCACTTTGGCTTCATAGAGGACTTAAGAATTTTTTTTTATACTCTAACTTGGTCTTCATTTAATCGTTTCCTTTAATATAAATTAAACAATATATACTAATATAAAAAACCTAGATATGCCCTATGTAAAATTGCAATTATAAGCAACTGCAGTCATGAAGCACTTCTTAAAAAAAGTGAGGCTGATTTTACACGTGTGAGTGCTTGCTACTTTTATTATCCATGAAAATATCATTCAGAAAAAAAAGCTACATATTCTAGGCAGAAAAGTGCACTGTTACATTTTATAATATCCATGGCAGGAAAAATAATACTTAGCACTTTTGTCAGGTCTGTTTTAAAATCTTTTTATCCCCTTATTCATATCTTTTTGGAGAATGGTCCTGTAGACTTGATAATTTCCATGCTTCCTTTGAAATCTTTTAAAATCTATTTTATTGCAATATATTATAATGCCTCCTGTGTTCTACAGGCAGGATCTCAGCTCAGGTCAGGAACTGGAATGGGATTTCATGAGGATGCTTCACATCTGCACGCTAGGGAGTGGGACCCTTTTTTGTTGGCTTTAGTGGTGACCATCTTTATGAAACTTTGCCGTGTGTCAAGCATTTGAGATGCTAACCAGCATAAAAATAAGCTCTAAGCTCCTAATTTAGAGAATAAGAACAACAAAAACAAAATATTGAGGCAGCTGCTTTGGAACCTAGAAACATCTCTCCCTGCAATGAGGAAGAAGTAACTAGGAGAAACTGGGCTAATGAGTACGAACATGGGTTTCATTCTATTCGGCAACGCAAGAGTAATTTCAAAAAGCAGTAGTTGTAGCAAAGTCATTCACACACTTCAGGGAAATGAAGACTCCTTTCTCTTCTGGAGCTTGAAACTCTGCTTTGTAGCCACCAAATACCTCTTTATTTGTTAGGGAGACCTGATCATAAGAAAGTTTACCCCACTCTAGTAACCTTCCTATAGTTAGTTAACCCTCCTATAGTTATAGTTAATTTATTTTGACCAAAATGTAGTAGAATAAATCTGAAGTTTTATGTGCAGTTACTTTCTCACTTGCTTAATTTTGGCTAGAATGAAGCACGTGATTCTGAAATAACAACGTTACTTTTATATCCTTAAGCCAATGGAATCATCCCTTCTTGTAAGAAACCATCACATGTGACTCAAACTAGTAATTACATTTATTTTTTTCTATTCAGTTGATGCTGTTGCCAAAAAAAAAAAAAAAAAAAAAAAGTGGCTCCAAACATCTTTTAGAACAGCCTAAGAACGCATACAACTTACTTACACCTTTATTTCTCATGGTTAAATTCTAGAGCAAAATCGCAAACGTCACCATTTTTTTTTCCAGTGACAGAATGCTAATATTCAGATCACCCAGGATAGTTTGTGGAGACGTTAAATAAGTGAGTGAACTATCCTATCAAAAGCTACTTCATTTTTACAGACTAATTAAAGGAACACTGTCAAGGTCGTTAAGTATAAGAATTTCCATAAACTGGCAGTTGTGCCATTTGAAAGCACTTACCTTAAAGGGATACTGTCAGCTTTAAAAAATCACATTTATATCTGATCTGAATGCTGTGTGCTTTCAATTAGCATCGTTTAAAGAGCTTAGGGATAATGTTTTATTTTCCTCTAATTTGATGGTGTAGGAGGAAAAGGGAGGAAATGGAGGTCTTTTTTCCTGGCTTTTATGATATATTATTTTATAAAGTTTTGAAGAGTCTAACTGGCAAGAGTCTAATCCTTTCTAAAGTAACTTCAGACATGACTTTCAAAGGTAATTATCCACTTAAAGACACAGATTTCAGTGGCAGTGGCGTACCTGGACTGTGTGGATTGTTTTTGAAATTCCAGAAGGTGCTTATCTATATTTTAGATTTCTAAAATACTTTTGAAAATTGGGTCATGAAGTGCTTAGGAACCTCTGGTGCTTCGACAGACAGTGGGATTCAAATTGCTAAGTCCCTTCTGTGACTTCGGAGTTCTATTTTCCTGAAAAGTCCTTCTGCCTGTTACACCACCGCACATTGATATAGACTTCATTGTTGCAGCAGGGCCTTCAGATCCTGGATGAAGTCAGCGGTGAAGGTTTCCTTTAAAGATACAATTCACACTGGACTTTTTTTAATATCTAGCACTCAGCTACTGGGCAAGTTAAGAAAGAACATGCACTATTACAAAGCAACAACATGCACATGCTAAGGTAAAATATTAGTCATGTTCCCAAACCTGTTTCCCATGACCAGTTTCAGTTTATTGGATATGACTTTAAAAGTAAAGTTCACACTCCTCTGAGAGCGATGGTATCTTCAAATGATTACTTGTAGTCCTGTTAGTACCTCTTCTGTTGTTTTACACAGATGGATTTTTGGTTTGTGGTGAAGGTATTTCAAAGGAAGCTGGTGCCCACAGCTGTTCACTAATACTAGACTTATTTTTTTGTGGCCAAGAGTACAGCTGAACCTGTGACAGGTTTGACACTTGTTGAGAAGCACTATATTCAAGTGGGTGATTCAGGCAGATGCTGATGCAGCCACTAAGTACTCGTTCCCATAGCAAGGGCCTGACAGCTGCTGACCCTTTACTTAACCATATCATAGGCTTGGCAGCTACTCTATGAAATCTTCAAATTACTGAGATCCAGGAGATAGATAGAAAATTCTTGCAAAGGAGTTGAAATACCAGGATTTAATATACACTCAAGCTACTCAAAGCACATTTTTGATGAGAGCACTCCCTACTACCATGCACTGACTCACCTTTGCTTACCTGTGGTACCTTCTATTAAGATGTACTTTTTCCTTCCGCTGAGCAGTCTTGCACAGTTTTTAGAGAACATCACAGCATCATTCCACTGTATTTAGTATCTTTGAATAAGTTCACCAGACAGCTAAGTCACTGAGCTCAATGCCATTCACACACGGAAAATTATCTATGGTTTATCTGTCTGCTAGCTCAGGACCAATCATACTTTTGCCAGTGCTGCGACTGTGTTTAACCAGTTGGGTTTTTGTTTTCTGTCCTGTACATCTTGCAACTCATTGCATGACCAGGGAAAGCCAATAGCCATGAATTGGAAATTAGACTGTTGCTTCATGTTCTGCAAGCTGAGTGGTTTCTATTCATGGTGCCTTGTAAAAGTGCTGCTTCTTCCGATAGCAGTTTCAGTGTTTCACTGAGTGGAATCACATTCCTGGGATTTTATTTGCCAAACACAGGAGAAATTTGGGCATATCCATCTATAGGTGCTACTTGCTTTCAGAGCGAGTTCTCAGACAAGTCTTCGTCCAATACCAACACACAGCTCTTGTAAGTTATGTAATTGTTCTCTTCTTTCCCATAATTTAAAAATGAGCTTTTTATATCAAAAGCTTTACTACAGAGCACTTATTCCTGATTATGGATTATGTCTACTTCTCTCAGGCAGACTGACCATATAAACATGCAGTCTTTTCTAATATGAACATATGTTTCATTTTCTACATTGAATCAGAATTACCTCAACCCACTTTGTCAATTCTTCTTGGAACATCTGATTTTAACTTGACATGTTGTGTCCATTAGAGGCTGCAATTATTTGGGGGTTAATTTGAAAGGTATGGAAGTAATAAGGACATGTTGGGTTGTGACAGATAGTACCAGAGTTAAACCTGAGGTTAAGAGAAGGAAGGTTGTGGGTGATTTTTTTTTCACCCTCCTTTAATAGAACAATTAACACTTAGTCTAATCAATCATGCATTTGTGAATGTCTTGCTGATAGGTCATGCACCATTACATCAGCGTGTGAGAGACAGCCAATGCAAATAGGTCACTAGATGTCATCTCAATGGCATCTTACTGTAAATCTAATACAGTTTAAATGGCATAGTGATGAGCATAGTGATGAGGCATTAGAGTAAAAATCACAGATTCAGAAAACTTTATTAGCTAAAAAGAAGGTTTTTTTTTTTTTTTTTAAGTGGGATAAGAGACACAGTACTGACCCTTCCACTACTCAAGTATTGATATATTATTGATATTGGACACATGGAGGTGTCTAAATATCACAGTAACTATAGAAATATCTTTACACACTAAATCTCATTTTGCAGGTCGTTGTCCAGGGGTTAACAGAGTTTTTCCTTTATTAAAGAAAAAAGAGGGAGCAAGGTCTGCTTTATTTGCTCAACCATTACTGAGTGGTGAATTTAAACAACAATTTTTGCGCTCAGGCAAGACTCCCTGCTGCCTAATTCTTTCTAACTTAACAAAATGAGAAAAGTCCATCCTTGTGGTTAAGGCATGACTGCAAAGGAAAATGATGTGATCCACGTTGGGGCACAGGTACACCAAAACATCCCTGCCAGGGTGAGGAGTTAATTTACTGCCCCTAAAACCAAACTCCAATCACTGATTCAGGTACTGAGGAGAAGAGTAGACACAGTTTCACAACAGTTTGCATCAATATCCATTCTTTCTCTCCTTATTCTCTTGTACCCTAATTTTCACCTCATGTTTCACTGTCAAAATTCTTCCAACAAGGGGACAGCCACATAGGAGGTGAAGCTGACAGTTTCTGTTGCTCTGCTGTAATGATTTCTGCCACTCTGTTTCTTAGTCTTCCTGCCCCAGCACAGGCCACTCCTGTGTGTGGTCCTCCTAGAGTGTGCCTGACTTTGGTGTTGAATGTTTCTCAACAAGAGGAAGCCTCCATCCTCCAGCATCTCCTCTTTCCTTTTTTGCATATGCTTAATCAAGGGTTCCCGTGCTTTTCTGGGATAATTTTGGCATGCAAAGGTTAAATTATTTTTTTTCACATTGTTTTCATGTATCTCATGGATGACTGACCCAGAGTAGGTCTGTCCTTCCCCACACAGCTGGAACTCTTCTACTTAGGGCCTAAACATGCACCCAGAAAGCTCAGGATGCTGTTCGCATGGGTTGCATGATCACCTGGTACTTAACCTGCATCTGTTTGCTTGTGTGCACCGCCTTTCAGCTAATAGCAAGAAGTAGATGGTAGTAATGCACGTGGAAGAATAATAGGATTTCCATCAGAAAATTTTCCATCAGCTGATAAACACCCTGATCAGCTTAATTTGAAAATTGAATTATTCACAGCTCTGCAGTTAAACTTTATAAAGATTATATAGGACTGTATCTTGTGCTGCACATTTCCATGTCCATTCTCTTCATCCGGAATAATACACTTGTCTCTGCAACATTGGCACTGGTGTTACAGCCTTGTGTGTGTGTGTGTGTCTGGGATCCTCAAAGCTTAAAACTACCGTTCCATATGAAATTTTGGAAACAAAACCCAACCACTGGATTTCATCCAGAAAGAAATAGGAATCTTTAAACTTTTCCAGTTAAATGAGACTCCTGACTTGCTTTCCTGAAATAGAGCTGGCTACTCCTGCTTCCCATGTCTCTTCAGACATCCCCAGAAAGCATAAGGAATCATCAAACATCAAATACAGCAACTTTCTAGCTCTTAGATTTCTTGAAAGACAAAACTCAGCTCACACTGTGTCTGTTGGGGCTTCTAGACTTTTGGATCTCTGCTTTGTGGTTGGAAACACTAGCATGTCTGACCCTGGTGCAGTCTGCAAGTTAGGACCCAAACTGCTGGGT
The DNA here is from genome assembly GCA_034781795.1 of Crypturellus tataupa. Classification (NCBI taxonomy): domain Eukaryota; kingdom Metazoa; phylum Chordata; class Aves; order Tinamiformes; family Tinamidae; genus Crypturellus; species Crypturellus tataupa. Next base: position 6,197,797 of record JAWLRI010000833.1, read on the forward strand.
TGGGCCCAGAAAATTGACGTTCAAGGTATAGACCGATGTCTGCACTGAGACCAGGGTGCTTTTTCAAAACATTTTGGTGTTTCAGATCATCCTTGCTTGTAAGAGTTGGGAAGCCTATAGGGAGATATGTTTTTCCCTTTCCTCTATGGGAAAAAGAGAAGTTGCACATATGGCTTTCTTTCCCTGATTGTCAATCTTGAACTCTACTCAGAGGTTGAATTGGCTCTTCTATTTTCATTTATCATCATCTTCTGAAGAACACTTTTAATAACAACAGGCTATCTGCAGTGTCTCTGATTTAAGTAGCAACTATTGATTGACTAGTTAGAACTTCCGTGCTTTATGAATTGTTCTCTAGAGGTGACGAAATGGGGAAATCAATGCTCCAATTTGCTTTTATGTTCAAGCCCCTAGCACAAGTTAGATTTTTCTAAGCAAGCTCCAGAAGGAGAGGGAATATTTTAAAGTACCAACATATTTTGTTTGTGTAGAAAGACAAACATAACATCAGATGTTCAGTTTGTCATACATAGTTCTCATGACAAAAAGAATAGTTCAAACCAGTGATAACTTACCCGAACAAGAGTTCTTTGTTGGAGAAGTAGACTTTATCTCAGATGATTCTCAAAATATTTTTAAAAAGACTCTAAACCGAGTAATTTCTCCATTGTGTGGAGAACTGCTATTATTGTGGATGGCCTAAAGCACCAAGGCAGAACCTTCACTCCTTGGTTGCTATTATTGCCATGGCAATAGTGATTTATTGTATCAGGCTAACTTCATGCAGGGGGAATAAAGTATGGATTTACACAGATTTGCGGTAAGTGGAAAGTTATGATGTATAGGCATAGAAACTGCTATTCTTTGAGTCACAGTTCCTATTTCTAGGAGCTAAAGTAGCAAAGCATGATCATTCACTCACTTTATCACAGCAGAAAACCTCTTTGCACAGAATGAGGTGCAAGATAGGTTAATTTTAATGGCTTATATTGATAAAGTGCATATGTTTTGCCCATGCATCAGTTCTGAATGCAAATGAGTGACCATACCCTATTAATTTGGTACTTTTCCGTATAGAGATGGTACTATATACATTCAATATGTTGAAAAAAAATGCCATTCATATTTTTCTGTCAGAAATGGAAACAACACAATTTGAAGTTTCTGCATATTGCCAAGAATGTTTTAAATAAATGGACCTTCAATTTTATGAAAGATTTAGTTTTGCTAAAATAAGAGGCAGGCATGAATAATTGCCATACCACGTAGAAACAATTGGTTACTCTAGTTTTAGAGCAGCCATAAAGTAATGATCATTTCTTCATCTCTGAAGAAAAAATACTGGGGAGAAGTATGTACGAAGCTATTATTTCAGTAGATGGTATATATTACATTCATAGGTCATACTTTCTACTAAAACAGTGTCTCCATCAGCTTTAAATACCTAGTTCCACAGCTTTTTGAGGTACTATTTTCCCTGAAGGATCAATAATTTAATCCGCTGTTCATTATTGTGATGATTACAATGGAAAACAAATTACCGGGTCTTGCTTAAGTGAACACACCTTCTATTTATAACTATGCTTCATATAAGGGGGTGTAAAAGTTGAATATTCTAATGAAGAAGCAGGACTTTAGAAACCTTCATCATTAATCAAAATTTAATAAGCTACTAAAACATGATTTAAAAATACAATCTAAACACTAGCAGAGAGGAAAAAATTTTGAAAGAAAAAAAATAAACAGAAAGGAAAGTGGAAGGAAAACAGAAGGAAAGGAGAAGAAAGTGGAATGAAAAAATAAGGGGAAAGGAAAGGGAAAAGGGAAGACAAAGAGGAGGGGAGGAGCCGAAGGGGAAAGGAAGGGAAGGGAAGGGAAGGGAGGAGAGGACCACTGCAAATTCCCTGAAAAGCAGTCTAAGACAATAAATATTGTGGGAAATGAAAGAAACCACTTCCTTTCCCTCCCCTGCCTTAGTTCAGAGCTAATGATTGTAGTTACAGCTGCCATCATGAAAAATATAATAAAAAAAAATTAAAAAGTTTGAAAAGGAAGGAGTGTTATATTCATAGTTGAAGCTAAATAGCAAACGGTGGACCTGTGGACTGCCAGATCCGCAGGCCAGGACCCAAGCTCAGGAAATGAAGGTCTGCTTCCTGTCGTGGACTTCCGATTTAATGTTGAGAGATGAAAGTCCGCATTGACACTTTGCACTGCAGGGACTGGAACTCAGGATAGGGTAGTTAAAAGGGTAGGGTAGTTAACATCTAATGCTAGCTTACTAAGAATATAAACTTGGTGCTTGAAATTCTCTAATGTAGCCTAATTTTCTCCTGAGATATCTCCAGCAATCAGAAGGAATTTTAGTCTGTCCTTACCAGCACCCAGGGGGACTTGTCACATGATGTCAAATGCCTAAGGCAACAAGAAGGCTGGACACAAGCAAATCTTCTCACCAAACACCTATCTTAATGGGTCCTACTCATGTGTCTGAATCTAAGAGATCCATAACATTGCTCTTGACTAATCATTTTCTATACTCTGTTATTTTGTTTTGTTTTGGATTTTCTTGAGCTTAGGAGATAGCAATCAGAAAGGTGTTGGCTTCATCTTGTAGCATGTCCTAGAACAAGAATGTCCAGCCTGTGGACCTAGGCTGATCTAGCCAAAAATATTCCCTCTCTTCAGAAGTCCACTTAATGCACTTTCTTTCCAGAAGACTTTCAGACACAGATGAGAAGTAGTTTACTTATGTGGGCAGCCCTTTCTATACTACCAGAAGTTCCTTCATTCGTTCCCATTTTGTGGACACTGCAGTGTAAAATTCACATTTTTTTTTCACCTGTCTTGCAAGTGCCTCTATCTCCTGAGGAATTTTGCTCCAAAGTGAAGGTATTTAGTCACCCTGGGTGCTTTCAGGGTTCAGGCAGTGTTAGATAGCAGATTGATTTTTTCCATGAAATTTCTGTTCAGTTGTCCTCACAGAGTTGTCTGGTGGCTTTAGTGATACTCAGGGTGTCCTCTCCAGCCCCCAGCCACTGCACCAAAGGAATTACAAGTTTCCCAAAGGACCTCTGTCATGTGTGGTACTTTCGTAGCAACAACTTAGATGCTGGGCAACAGCTCCTGGATGCCTCTGTTTAGGCAACTGAACTGAGACACTGAGGTACTTACATCATCATTTAAGCATGTAAATTAGAATAACAGTATTTCCCAGACTGTAAGGGTGTTTTGAGAATAAACTTAGTGTGGCTTAGTTCATGCTCCAAAGCTAGAGACACAGAAAAGGATTCTCCATCACTTTCACTTCACATTACCTAAAGAATTTCTCAGGATTCTAGTCAACATATAACTCTTCTTAACGTGTTATTATCCTCTTCAGACAATCAAGGCAGGAAGAATCAGGCCAACATATATAATGGCTAACAAAAATCTTATCCATCTATTTCTGTGAATCTGTGATTTACCCTTACAAAGTTGTATTCAACACAGATCCAGGGATAACATTTGAGATGCCTTTATTTGAAAATGTTGGTATAAGAGACCTGTTCCTGCACAAAGACTGACTGAAATTCTGGGTTCTCATGCCATACACTGAGAAATTTCTCCAGGCTGACCCAGCTACCAACCAACCCGATGTTACAATGTTCAGCATAGCAGTACTTAGAATAAGTAGATAAGAATATCATGTACCGGCAGCTCAAGATGAAAGAGAAGGAAAGCAGAAGAAAAAAGGTAAAACAAAAATGAAACAATATACATGCTGAAAGTATAAAACTCTTTCTGTATTGCAGAAGTTCACTTCTTTCCAATGTGCTTATTACATACCTTCTGATCCCAGAACAGTATTATTACAGAGCCTGGGGAAAAAAAGGGGACTTGAAAGAACGTAGTAAACTATCTCCATTAGAACTAAATGTGTTTTAGGGAGCTTGTTTCTATTACAGAAACAGAAAGCAGGAATGTTTTGTCGCATGGGAGGTGTTGAAAGGCAGGTCTGCTCTGACATGCCAAGTTGTATTTATACCTACAACTGGCCTGATCTGTTGCTGATGAAAGTGCAGAGAGCAGCAGTGAAGGCAATTGAGCTGGATTGTCTCTAACAGCCAGCAGAGGCCCTGAACTTTCCTCCTGGTCTGTTTGGATTCAGGCATGCACTTAATTTTTTGAGCCTCTCACAGTAATGTCAGGTCACGATCATCTGGAAGTCAAAGGACTGGCACTTTCAGTTCCTGATTCTGTGGGGTCTTTATTTATTTCAAGTAATCAATTTAAAGACAAATACTGGCTGAACAAAAATCATTTTCAACCTTGTCCCCATTTCTACTCCCAGGCTTCTGGGCCACTCAATCTCCTGGGAAAAAGCAGCTTTTAACAAAGCCAGAGTGACACTTGGGAGTCCCTGTGCTGGTAGATGGGGTGTGCTAGGGTGGCGCAGCACCAGGCAGTGCTGTATGGTGCCACACACCTGACAAGGTGCCTGAGGGCACAGCTGCCACCCCACACTCACCCTTTGTCATGCCAGGACACCCCTCTTATATGGCCATGGGGTGCCTGGGTCCTGCTAGGGGAGGGCAGCTCCATGGGAAGAGGAGGAGGAACAGATGCAGATATTCCCTCAATATACCCAAACCAGGAATGCTGCAACTTTGGGATGCGAGGCTTCTTCTGGTGTCCCCAGAGGATACCCCTGCACACAAACCCCTTACACTTGCTAAGCACCTGACAGATGCTCAACAGAAAATCCAGCTCCACAGAGCAATGTCAACAGTGAAGGTTTTAGGGGCTCAGTTTCAGAGCTTCCTTTTTCCATGACCATCCATAGCACCACTAGCTTGCTGGAATGACTACATTCAGCATGGCTCCACAACACAGACAGGTGATTTACCTGTTCAGATACCTGAACAAGGAGCCTCCAATGCAGGAATAATACTACCAGTGAAGAGCTCCTCCTCCTCTTCCCACTCTCTCACCCATTGCCCCTCACAGCCAGGCTTCTCACCGCCTAGGAATCTGGGCAACTACCATTGCCTTGAAGTGCTGAGGGTGGTATTTAGGAAAGAAGATGTGCTATCTTTTAACACAGCTATAGTCCAGTGGTGATAATCTTTTCAAACTACCTAGGAAAAAATAAGGAGTATAATAATGTTAGTTGGGTTGTTCTTCCTACCTTATCAACACCTGCACCACAAACCTGCACTGACAAACGCTACACTAGAGGGTACGATAAGTAGAATTAGAAAATACTACCTTTAGGAGCTCCCAAATGTGATATGCAACAGTAATGTAGATAGCATGGAAAAACAGACAATAAGTGCAGCTTTGAATTCAAACATGACCTTCAAAGAGCTTTTTCTTAGAAACACAGAGTGAAAGCTCTAAACCTTCGAAAGAGCATGACCAAACAATAAGCCCCCAACTTCATGTACACCTCTGAGAATTCATCCTCAATAACAGACTCTCATAAGTCTTTTATCACCGCTTTAAAGTCTTTATTTGCGAAATTTGAAAAAATATATATATCTTCCTTTGCCCCATTTTTATCACAGTCTCAGGGTATCTTATCAATATTCACTCAACAACCATGAGCATATTTCTAAGTGACAGTACAGAGCAGTACGTGATAAACTGGAAAATTTTTGCAGCTCAGACCAATGTGCAAGATAAAAGCATACAGGCTCCAGCAAAAGCAGCAGGGCTTGGGCTGAAATGTCAGAAGCAACTACTCTGCAGGGAATGATTCATTAAGCTGACACTTCAAAACCTGGAGGAGCTGTTCTAGTGCTCCAAGCTAGGTTTGAAATACCTGGACTCTCTTGAACTGCAGGTTCAAAACCAGCAGAGTCTAGTAACCCTACTCTGACTCTTGCAAGTCAGACAAATTGAGCTCTGTGATGCTTAGGACAGAACGTTTCATAGACGAGATCTTCTGTAAAGTGGAGTGTTTGCAATTCACAGACACTAAAAATCCATCTCTGATAAAAAGATTTTATCAGAGAAAGAGACATCTTCAGGCATCTTTGGGTGAAGTTGAACAACCGTTATTCTCATTGTACTTTTAATAAGTTTTCATAACAGAGTACCTGCCTTTCAAGAATGGGTGAAGAAAATACCTATGTGAATATAATTTGAGAATTCTTTAGTAAGAAATGCGCTTATGATAAAAAAAACTATCATTAAATGCAGCTTTTATTAAATGGACAATTCAAGTAACTATATAATGCTTTTGCAATGAAGTAAAATATGCTAAGATGTAACTATAACTTCAGAAGAGAAATTGGATAGTTGGTTCAGAAACAATTACAATTACATCTGAAGCGATCATCTCCTTTACTGAGAGCACATAATGTGTAAATGCGTATGATCTATATAAAACATTTGCAGCTGCAGATGAGACAAATTAAAAAATTTCAAAATTGAACAAAGAAAACAGCCTGTGAATAAGCAACAAAAAGCTTATGTTCAGAGAATAAAGTTAAGATATTGAAAGGCTGGTTAGTTACCAAATCTTAGAATCAACCTGCTGATTAATTCTGCAATCATTAAAGCATAGAATGATAAAGCTCAATTCCATCTAACTTACTTGACCATGGCATTCTACAGTGGCTAGAACAGCCAAAAAAAGAAGTACAATAGTTGACATTAACATCTGCAAAGTGGACGAAGTTTTACCCTGTGCTAAAGCAATAGGCAGAACTTTGATTTAAGCAGTCCAGCTCATCTGTTAAATATGCCAAGGTACCTAATACAAAATTGACCTGAGGTACATTGTGATTCAATGAAATCTTTATTCAAAGACATTTTTTTTTTGTGTGCTACTTTTGATGAATCACAGTGTGTTTTATGTGACAGTAAATACCAGGGATGTTAATCCAAGGAAAACAAAAAATACCCAAAGGGATAGCATAAAAGTATAATTTGATACTGAAGTGTGTCCAGTCCATTACAACCAATTTCTAGACAGTGTGTTTAGGCCTTTTGTCTATCATTATTTTGGTGGAAATAGCATTGTCCTATCTTCTCTAGGCCTCAGAAAATAAGGACTAGTCCTTATTCTCTATTCACTAATCATACTAAATGCCTTAAAGTCTCCTGCTCCAGCCTTTTTCCCTGGTACTGAGTCCTTTCTGAAGATGATATAAGACATAGAGGACCAGAAGACTACAGAATTTGTGGACTTTTTTTAGTCTGCGTTCAAACTTTAGCAATTACCTGTAAGCAGAAGAGCTTGTTTACAGCATGCATGCACAGGGTAAATCCCCAGGCTTGAGAAAGCTGGAGAAGGAGGCAGAATGGAGAGGATTTCTGGCAAGAACAGGGCTGACCAATCTCTAAAAATCAATTCATGTCATCAGCTTTAGGAAGGTAATCAAGTGTTACATCTACATTCCCCCTAACAAGTTCTAATCTACTGAATTTTTAACTACAGTTGATTTAATGAGGCAACTCAGAACTAGAAGGAACAGTTTGGGGATTTTATTTAAGAAACAGCGGATGCAGGAGCAGAGGCATGGGATTAGATAACTGAGGATGAGAAACCCTTGTTAATCGTGTCTTCCTAGAAGTCAATAATTAAAATCTCATTTTTCCTAAAGGGATTCTTCCTTCACTGTGCCTACAAATATAGTCTCTGACAATTGGCATAAGATTTTCAAGTTAAAGGTTTTATTCTCTAGGACAATAATGTAATATTTCTTTTATTCTTCCAAAGTCTGCCAAATTAATTATGAGATAGAAATGACAAAGGACATTCACTGCAGAATACATCTGATATAACCCTGTTATAGATTTCAAAATATGCATAAGTCTATTAATGTGAAAAGGCTGGCCTGCTCTCATAAGCCACCACTTTACAAAATGGGAGTAGAGTGGAGTGGGAGGCACATTGTGCTGAAAGCAGCAGCAAAGCAGTAAAGTCTGGGAAACGTTAGTTTGAGGCAACATATTGGTTAATGGGTTTTAGTGAATCCATGGAATCTCTTTAAAAATAGTGAACCCAAAGCAGACAGAAAGAGTGGCAACTGCTATATCCCAAGTTTAGTGAGAATGACCTTGAGAAGTTCCTTGGTAAGCATGAGAAAAGACAAGGCACAGGCTCAGATTGTCCTGAAAAGCTATGGACAACACGTTTCTCACAAAGACACTGTTCCTTAGTTGGTTGAAGATGACAGAGGCTCTGGAAGGCCTGATCCCACCTCTGTCCATGCTCTCTTACTGTTTGCTCTATCTTGGCTCTTGTAACTACATGTGAGGATAGCCACGTCATCTTGTTTATGCAGCTGAAAAGTAACTCCAAAATACAATCAATTAGATGACATGCAGATAAGGAGAATAAATTTGCAGCTGTATGTTTTTACCTCTGACACTGGGAAAGAGAAAGAATGAGTGACCCTAATTTGGATAGTAATGTGGCCTTTGGTTGGTTTAACTAATTTTGAAAACTACACAGTTGGGGTTAAGAAGTGAAGCAGGGCCAGAAAGCCAAGCTTACTTTCTCAGGCAATTGCCCCGACCACAAAGCTTGCAGTGTCCTTCTGACTCCAAGAGTATTAAATTAGTATAGATCTGTAGTCTATATGGTAGAGACTCTGATTATAGGATTTTCTTGCTTGCCAGTAGGTGATGCACTACAGTTGTGTCTACACACCGCAACTACGAGGAGGGATGCAATATTTGGAAACCAAACAAACAAAAAAAAAAGATACAGATGTATCCAGTAATTTAAAAGTGAAGTGTTAAAAAAAAGGGAATTCTCCGACCAATTTTCTTGAAATTTAATTTTTCAGAAATTTTCCAAAATATTTTAACTACAGATCAAAATGTAAAACTAATTCTGAATTGTTAAGATGTTCCAGTACAGAGAAACCCAATTCTTAGATCATCGGTACTCCTTATCAGCACTGCATTACCAATCTGCACTTTCATAGGAGCTACGTGAAACGGCATCAGGTGCTGCAAGGAGTTCAGCCTAAATGCATATCACAATGCATATCACAACAGTGCAGCTCTTCATAGTTCTTGTAGAAATATTACCTACAGAGATTCCATCACTCTTAACTTGTAAAATATGTAACCAGCTTTTGCTTTGATATCTGTAAGAAAGAGAAGCAGGAAAAGTTGACTAAACCACACAACCACAGCAGCACAGTCGCACATAATGCTTCACTGCTCCCAGTGCTGAGCAAGTATCCTGGAGAAATTTCTTTCTTTCTTGTTCTTATTTCAAAGTATGTTAGTGGCAGAAAGGAATAATAAGGAACTTCAAAATTACTAGTTTACTCAGTAAGCTCTAGAAGCAATCCTGGGTTCTTATTGTAATATAGGAACCTACAGTTCACTCCTACTCTGGTTTCACAAGCCACTATATTACAATATAAGGAATGAAACAAATAAAATAATAACAGAAATAACAAAACAATTCCCCATGGAGAGTAATATGCAAATGTCTGTCTTCTGCCCTATTTCAGATTCTTTAATAACATCGGACCAAGGTATTGAAGGCTACTTTAAAAAGTTGCTGGTAATAAAGACAATGTCAAACCAAGTTTCCTTTGTTATAAAGTTTGCTTTCAGCTATATATAGTTTTCTTTTGATTATCTGAACAGGAAATAAAAATGCAATAAAAAAAGGGAAGAAGAGCTGCAAAAGCAAATACACCTCTTTTTATTTTTCCATTTCTCTTTTCATTTGTCATTTATTTTCCCTTACGGAGACCACCGAGGATTTTAATATATCTGAATCTCATACCAATACTCAAAGTCCTCCAAGGGCATTAACCACTGAAGATTCATCTCCTTTTGGTCTTATATTAAACATCAAATTTCTGTACATGCAGATTTCTGATGCTGTGACACAGGTAACATAAGACACCTGCTTGATTTCAATGAATTTTATTTTCTGAATTGGTTTTCAGAAATTCATCTGAAAGTAAAGTTGGTCCACAGCCACCATCCGCTACTAAGGCAAATATCCTGATCCAGAAATTGTACTTCTCACTTGGAATAGCTCTGGAACAAACTTTACTAATTTATAACTACACTTCACAAACTTTCCCTCCCTGCCCCCTCCCCCATCAGGGAGATTGCTTATAATACAAGGAATAATTTCTCTTGATAATATGAGTAGTTAATTTCCCAATAGAATGTGTTAATGTATTCACACCAGCACACTACAGTGGGAAATGTGCAGCCAATAACCACATGGGGTTAATACATACTAGCTTTGATGATCTCAAAGCCAGATTTTCGGCTAGTGTTCAGTGGAATATGTCTCCATTTCATTCTATGAACCAATGCCAATTTATACCAGTCAAGAATCTGGCCTTTCATCTTCCTTTTCTTTCTCTTTTTTTTTTTTTTTTTTTTTTTTTTTTGTACAAAGCCAGAGTAGAAATAGCTGGAATTAGTTCTTGGAAAACTTTTCATCTTATTGATATTGAATTTGATCCCTCATAACTGGATACTTCATGAATTCAGAACACTTAATCTCTTCTAAACAGTTTTTCATGAGGAAATACTAATGACTGTGATATTACCCAGAAAAGGAAATGAAAAAAAATGTGTTCTTTCAATGAAAAAGATGTGCTAGTAACACCAAATAAATGAATTTTAGCCTTTACAAGAATGCCTGACTTCCGAATTTTAACAATCGGGAAAGATGGTTTCCTTCTGCCTAATCTAGAGGGAAAGACTTACCTCCTACTCTACCTAGGAGTAATTCAGAGTCATTGCCAGAAGAGTAAATTTTAAATTAAAAGCATTCTTTGCAAGAAATGACATTTTGGGCACCACAGTAATTCATAACAGATCCCAGCTTACTTCTTAAATGTTCGATGAAGGAGTGTTCTGCTCCTAGCATGGGGAGCTACTCCTAGCATCTTAGCAGTATGAAGACGAGTCCTGATGTAAGGTCCTACTTAGTGCTATGGGAGTGCACAAATTCTGCCAGAGGCGGCTTTTACAGGCTTCAGTGCGTTGGAAAATCTGCATATGATACAGCTAGGAAAGTGTAGCATGAGGAAATTGAAAAGAATAAGGAAGCACCTTTTGTGGCTATTGTGTCATTGTGTCGTGGCTTACCATTCCTGAAGAGGGTCTCCCAGGCGTGGCTGCAGCTCTGAGAAAAACACAGATAATGACAAAATTAATTAAGGCAATAACTGCTGGACGATGTGAGAGAATCCCGTAAGGCAGGTGATATAGCAAAAATCACGAGAGTCGATACATGGAAGTGGGAATCTGGGAAACCAAACAATTGTGCCAAAGATGTCAGAATGACAGACTGGAAATAATCCCACAGAGAAGGAGAAAAATCATCTTGAAGGGTTCTCAAAAGAAACAAGGTTATAAACTTGGTCTGGTTTTTCACTGGGGAAACCTTATCATCTCAGGAACTCTGTGCTAGTCTGAACTCAGGGCGACGGCCTGAATTCACTCATGTTATGAGTCAGTAACTACCGACTTGCTAGTGGATTACCAACTTGAAGGTAAAACATTTGCTTTTCATTTGTTGCTGTGGCAAGAAGGTTGCAAACATAATGAGGGAAAGTACAGACTTTCATGGTCAATATATTCTGTGAACAGGCACACGAACTACTCCATAAGATGGCAAACACAGGACGGAGCCACTGGGCGAACATAAGCCAAGGTGCAGTTTTCACCCCAGAACATTTCTGCATCTTGCTCTGACAGTATACACAGACTTTTTCTTGAGCAGGAGTGTGTCATTCACTCCTATTGATAAATTGACTCATCAGCTACGAAACAGCCCTTTGGCTGTGTTTAGTCATAGTTACTAAGGGCACAGAGATGGCAGGTGTCATGCATTTCAAGCAAGTAAATTCAAGTGATAGGAATGTGAGTTAGTGCTGAATATTGTTATTGCCTGCAACTGGTAGAACAAAAAAATGATCATACACAGAATAAAAGTCAGAGAATATAGGTAGGCTATCATGCACATGAACTCCCATCCTGCTAAGATAAAATGATGTGATCATCCAGTACAAGACGGTATATTGAAGCTGGATTTTGTCTTAGTTGGGGTGTTGCGTTTAGCTCTATTTCATCATAGTCAAATTGGCTTATGTATTTAACTGTTAAAAGAATAATCGTTCTTTCTTCTCTCTGTAGTTTCACTTTGAAAGGAAATTGGAGAATGAGTTACCAAGTATTCTTCTAACAAAAAACAAGGATGTCTGGAAAGGTGCGGATGTAAAACCAGTTATTTTTATGTATGAGTAGTTCATTCATATCTTGTTTATCTTTGGATTTAAAAAAAAAAAAATGTTAGCATAAGCAGATTCACTATCTATTTGTCTGATTTACAATGGTAATCCATGATAATTCAGAGGGGAAAATATCCACACAGAGGCCCTGTTTAGGTCTGGGATAGTTTCCTTGAAATAAATGCATATTTACTTTTACAAAAAGTTCATATTACTGCTTAAATCCATGTAAAATAAAGCTACAAAGATACAGGAAAAGTTGCAAGATTAAATATGTCCTTTGTTAAGCACCGAAAACACAGCAAAGCGTGTAAAAATGGGCGACGCTTATCCAGATCGGCTTTAACGGGTCTCAGAAAAGCTTGGGCTGCTGCAAATGATTAAGTTAAAACATGCCAGCATACTAATGGCTCTGCATATTAGCAGTGTTAACTACTCACAAGATTGAGGAGGGATTATTACCTGACATTTTCATGTCCTTCCTGAACTCTAGAGTGTGACAATTTGAATTAAAACAAAGTTATCTCTGTCAGGAGAGGATGAACTGGAAGCGACAAATACTTTATCAAGTCAGAACTTGGGATGCTGTATCGGGGCTGAAGGTGATTACAGTCACCCGTGATGAAATGTTATCCACCTACATGTTAGATCAGGGAAAAATAATAAGTTATTAGTTTGAAATTTGTGAAGTGATTCATCCAGGAGCCTTGTGTTATGATGACAGAGAAGAGATTTATTGAGTTTGTGTTTAAAAGGCTGAATATTTAAGCCTGGATTCAGGAAAGCATCACAACAAGAGATAGGAAGCTTAGCCAAATCTCAGGTAGAGGGTAAGTTATGAAGAAGCCTCCAGACTTCAGGTTCAACCTAAATCAAATTGCAAAAATCTTGCAAGCTCCTTTGATCCACCTTGGCAAAAATCCTACAAAATGTACTGGTTTTTGTAAGCTTTCTACAGCTCTTAATTAGTAGCAATCATAAGCAATAGGAAAAAAAATCAAAAAAAGTCTATTGATTGAGACTATTCAGTTATATCTGAGCTAAAAACTTTCTTTTTTCTAGATCCAGTTCTGAACATATATAAAATCAGTGTTTTCTATTGAAGTGCTGTCTTTTTGAAATAAGCAAATGACTACCTGTGAGGGTGTCTCTTTTTTCTTTGTTTCTTTCTTTTTTTCTCCTATGAGTCATTTCCTGTTAATCTGCTGTATACCAGCTCTTTGAGGCATGATTTCCATGAATTAAAATCCTCTATGTATATGGCTGGTTGATAAACAACATGCCTATGTATCTCAGTAGCTAATGGCGAGTGAGGCTGGCTCAAAATTGCCTTTGCTTCAGGACTTTTCTTTCCCCCCTCAAATCTTCTTTTCTTCTGTTTTTCGTCTCTAATCACAGCATAAAATTCAACTCCTGTGGCTCACAGACAAACCTGTGTGCTATATTCTGGAATAAAGCTTCAGCTGTCAGCAGGTCGCTGTAGGAAGCGGCTGACCCATCCTGCATGGCAGGGATGCAGCTGACCACATGCATGACAGGCATGCGATGCTGGGGAGAAGATTTTGAGTTAGGAATTGCTTTTTTACCCAGGGACGCCATACCACATTAGTGCTTTTGTTCTGACACTGAGTGCACTGATTATTTCCAGAAAACCTGCCTGCTATCAGAGCAACAGCATTAGAAATGCATAAAAACAAACATGCCTTTCAGCTCCGCACACAGCTCAGCTGTCTGCTGGCAAACTTTACCACACTGCACATTTAAAAAATAAATCAATTTGGAAAAAAGGTCTAGGAGTTCAAAACACTCAGGCAATGAGTTTTTCTTGGCTCGGCTGCCAGTAAACATCTTGGTCTAAACTTGCCTGCGATGTTACTTTGTCAGCTACAATTTGGCACATGACGTCAGGTAACATAGCAGTGCAGATGCAGCAAAGCCCAGGAGCGTGTGCTCTCCACGTGTAAATTTGTGAATCACTCATTGAAAGATTAAGTGTTTTAAACCATTCCGTTTGCATTTCTAGTGAAGTGTGGGAGTTCCTTGCATTCTCACAGTCTGTTGTAATAACCCATAAGACACAGCGCGAGGAATGGAGTAAGCTCAAGGTAGAGTCTTGCAGGATATGGTAAACACCCTTCCTTCACTTGAGGATGATTGCATGTGTCAGTGTGGGGAGAAATATTTCATTGCTATTCTGCAGGCATTGCAGCAAAATGCTACTATTACAAAAGACTGGATCATAAACACAAAAAGGAGAGTAGGAGAAAGCTTTCCTTCTCATCTCTAAGTGTAAAGGATCCTTCGAAACAAAACTAGAAAATAAGACAATACCAATCTGATATAAAGCCTATTGAGGTGAACTGAAAGATTTGTATTTATGTCAAATAGTGCTGGATCCATTTCTTTGTGATACTGCTGCTATATGTTTTTTTTTTTTCTTTTCCTTTCTCTCTTATTTATTTATTTTTTATTTTTGTTCCTGTGTAACTAAAATGTTTACTGTCATATTTCAGAGAACACAGGTTCAAGCCACAGGGACGCCATATTTCACCTTGCCTAAGAGGTGCCCAAGGGAAAATTAAGGCAGAGTGGTCAAGACGACCAATAATAATTGTGTCTTTCATTGAATCTTGACTGTCTGGCAAAGCATCAAAACTCAATTTTATTTATGAATGTGAAGTTTTAACTAGGAAAAACAGCACTGAGCTTCTCTCAGGGGTATGAAATTAACCTATACAGCCATCACATGGACACCTATGTGCTCGCATAAATAAAATTAACATGGCACAACACACATTTTTCCTTCTGCTTGGGTGTATTTTCACAGCAAACATCAATTAAGCAAGAATGATCAACTAATAAACAGCACAAAGCTGTGACTGCTTGCAGAATTCAGCATTTTCTGTATAGAAGACTCACTTGCTGAAAGACACAGCCAAACTCGAGTTTTCTCAAAATGCACAAAGTTGCTCACAGGAAAAAAGTCTTCAAGACTGTGCATTCTGTTGCAGGTGAAAGGGAAGATCTCACCCTACACCTTACGTGCCCCAAACTCAGGGATGTGTTATTCACAGTCTTACATTGTTTCTCAACAAATCTTCCTGTAAGCAAAGAAAATACCCTCCGCTTTGTTTTCCTCCCATGATTTTCCAAATACCTCATTTCCTGCTGCCTTATCCTCAGCCTAGATTTCTGAGTTCCAAAATGTACAAGTTAGGGCAAATGTCGTCACCCAGCTGTCTAGTACCAGCTGCATACTCACTCAAGGTAAGTAAGTCAAAATGTCAGGTTGATGGCTTTTTAATATGTCATGCTAATTACACTGCTGAAAAGAAATAAGCATCAGGCACAGTTAAAGGAATCATAAATTCATTGCCATGAATGACTGCATTCATGATTTGGAATAAAATCATCAATGAGGTGGACCAGAATGAGGATACAATGGACAGGAAATGTCCACAGAAAACCAGCTGGTTGGTTTGAGCCTTTCTGGTGAGATAAGGTTGCTTAAAAATCCCCTTTAGACATCCCCTTGGCTGGAAAAGCCTGTTCCGCCTGCATACTGAAGTATGAAGCTTTACGTTTGCAGGCTGACAAATATCATGAGCATCACCTAAAACTTAGAGGGTCACTACTGGCATGTCAGGAGGTGGTTTTACACTGGCACACGGAGCAAAGCTAAGTGTAGCAGCAGAGGACGCGTGTTAGGGCATTGTTTGCAGGCTCTGGAGTCTGTGTGAGGAGATAGAAAATCCTTTATCTCTGAGATAAATATGCACCTCCTTCATGCAATGGTGTTTTAATGTAAATAGAAATCATAAGAGCTAAATAATGAAGGAAGTCTGAGCTACACTAAAGCCGTGCTATATGGAGACTTATTTACCGGTGTGAAGTTTACAGCATGGGCCGTCTTTTGGCTCAGGAGTGTATCAGTTTCACACAGGCCTGCAAAACCACAAGCTCATGCTAAACTGATTGGCTCAATGTTAAATGTAAGCCCACCTACAATCTGCCCCCATCTAACTACACCGAATTAGGACAAATCAGCCTGACCTGCCCCTGGTCACAAGCTCTGCGCACAAAGCGGCTGCGCACGAGGCAGAGTGGCGGCCGGCAGCACCCGTGCAGGGCGCTTGCTCCGCAGAGACGCGGCAGCCCGTCTGCTGCCTGATCACCCGAGACAGCCGCGACTTGTTAGCAAGTCCTGCGCTCGCGGAAGCGTCTCCGGAAAATCGGAGTCTTGATCTGCAGCTGTTTATTGGAAAGCCGGATCAGCCTCAAACGTTTTGAATTGTTCAGTGCCTGATGTGAAGACTGGAGGTGTATGCAGGATATGCACTGGTCCTTAATGTCTCATTTATTATTATTATTTTTATTTTTTATGATGAACTACTAAAAATATACAGTCTATCAACCTATAAAAATAGATAGCCTTTTTTGATTTGTTTTTAAAGGCAAAACTTAGGCTTTATGATGCTGAATCAAAATGTTTCCCTGTCTTTAGTGATTGCCACAGTCCAATCTATAATTGCAAAGGCAATCAATAGCCTGCCTCAAGTAGAACTCCTGAAGGAAGATATCCTCTGCCAACGCATCTGGATCTAGTATACAGCTATAAAGAATAACATGACTTGCCAATAGAGATGAGATTTCTATTGGCACACGTTGTTTTATTAGATGCAAATAGGTTTTCCATCCACAGGGCACAACGGGATGAGTTAAGGAGACTATTTCAGACTCTAAATTTCCTGGCTGTTATGACCTTAAAGCATATGGTGGGCATCTTAATATAGTTCTGGAGAATAAAAGACTTTATTTAATGTTATTTTTTAAAAAGACAATTCCCTGATGGAATTGTACAACTTTTGTGATTGGGGCTGCTTGGTTTGTCAGGTTGGCAATTATGCTGAATTTCTCATCTCCTCCATAATACAACAGTAGCATATATTATTAGAACTAAGTGTTCAGTGCTGCCATTTTAAGTGTTTGTTTTTAATAAACAGACAGGCTTTTATGTCTTCCACCTAAGAAGCACTTTGCATTTCCAAAGCATACAGATCAGTCAGGTAGATATGGATCAGGAACAGACTTACCAGAGCAAGGTGGGTAATTTCCTATTCCCCTTAGTGCTTCCCTGGGCAGCATGCCATGGGACATGGAGGGAGGTATTCTTTTGAATTTGGGCTGTTAAGGACATTAATAAGGCTTCCTTTTTAAAAATGAGAAGCGACTCCTTTGCAAGAGTGCTGCACAGGCTGCTGCAGCCTTAGCCTATTGAAATCAGCAGTAGCCCTGTTTTGAATTTCAGTGGGACAAGAGTTTGATTTTAGTAGTGGAATTCATCAAATGCACATGTAAAATATCTATAGTAAACCATCAAAAAGGTTAAAAAATGCAAAGAATATGGTGGCAATTTCAAAGCTGCTGAGCACACCCACAGCTGTGTTGGTGACCAGTATTTTAGCATTACATGACACTCCTCGCAAAGTCTGCTTTGGAGACAACAGCACAAATTCAGCAGTGCAGTATTCGGAAGTTCATCAGCCCACTCAGAGCTGGTATCATTTTCCACCTTTTCTTTCCCATCCGCTTGGCAAAGCTGGGTACTCCATGGGATGTGGGGGTTGTAGCTGTACTGCTAACAGGACCTGTTGCACGTGACAGAGGTAGAGATAGGGAATAGCGGACGGAA